>DF366153.1:21537-35139 GCA_000787875.1 Solanum virginianum
GTTCTTTGATTCCAAGATTCCTTTGAACTATAAGTAGGGATATGCATGTTCTGAATTCCGCTAAAGTTTGTTGGAGAGTATTGAAAGCATGCTTCTGTTTCTCCTATTTTTTTTTAGTTTTGTTGAAATGTAATTGTTGTTAAGTTGGTAAGGTTACAATGTTCCTCGCATGTTAACGCGTTTGTTATTATCTTGTCGAGCTTGGTTTGAAGTGTGCATGATATCTTGCAAAGTTTGACGTTAAGTTCATTGAATCCGGTGATTTACTTAAAATTGCTTCACCTTTAAACGATCCTCAACATTTATTTGGGTTATCTATATCACATACTAATCCTTATTTCTCTTCTTGCATGAACAATGCTGCGAGTCCATTGGGACTTTTATCCTTGCATTTCCGATGGGTCATGGATGTCCAAATTCCTTCTCGAGTCAACCCAATGTATAGAAAGAAGCTGAAATATGGTGGTCAACGAAGCCAGAAATCAGTGTGTATACACTGATATACAGGAATATACATCAAATGTATATCACAGGGAAATAGGTCAGGCCCAAAAGAGTTCCAGCCAAGATTTAAATGGGTTGAAGGCCCAAAATTCTTATCTCTCTTCTTTTACTTTATTTTATATATCTTATTTGTATTTGTTTGAACACTAA
The DNA here is from genome assembly GCA_000787875.1 of Solanum virginianum. Taxonomy (NCBI): domain Eukaryota; kingdom Viridiplantae; phylum Streptophyta; class Magnoliopsida; order Solanales; family Solanaceae; genus Solanum; species Solanum virginianum. Next base: position 22,192 of record DF366153.1, read on the forward strand.
CATTTATTGCTTTATTTCTAGTCAACTCTTTTAAGTCCAGTCAACTCTTTCAAATCTAGTCAACTCTTTCAAATTAAGTCAATTCTTTCAAATTTAGTCAATATTTCAAATTCAGTCAATATTTTCAAATCGAGTCAAATTTTTCAAAAGTTAGTCAAATTGTCTAATCGTCGGTCGACCGCATGTTAGCGGCCATTTTGAGTGATTAAGTTCGTCTCAAAATGGAAATTGAACCCTTACCCATTTTCTCTAAAAGTTTTAAAACTTTTCTGTTAGGTTTTGAAATTTTATTTTGGTTTCCTAATTATCCTCAAAATTAGGTGGCGACTCTCTTTTCTTTAAATTTTCAGGAATTTGGTTCGTGCTTAAATCAATTAAGCACCGAATCTCATTTTCGGAAAGGGTCGGTCATTTTTCGGTATAGCCTTTTCTTTAAATTTTCAGGAATTTGATTTGTGCTAAAATCAATTGAGCATCGAATCAGATTTTCGAAGAAAGAGTCGATCATTTTTCGGGATAATACTGTTTATATTTAATCCGCCCCGCCCCATTATTTTTTGTGAATAGTGTTGTTTTGTTTATTTATCTTTTTGAACTCCCTTTGATAAAAATTCAGTCTCCACCACTATTTTACACTAAGAGTTAGCTTACCTGCCAATTTATTTTGATAGGTCATCATGACTCGAGTTTTCGAATCGTAGCATTGCACCAAAAATTTTCTTATATATTTACTCTTTTTCTTATTGTTTGCATTGTCTATTTCTTTCAAGACTTTTGTAGTAAATCGTAGGTGTCTTGTCCATAAATTTCGATTCTTGGGCATACTTAGTTCATTCCACACTATTTATTATACGACTATCAAAGTGTTTTTTAGATTTATAAATTTATATTTAAGCATTAAACATCAAACTTTTCTAAATTAACCGAATGGGGGTTTAGATTTATTATCGAAGGAAATGTAGACATCATCATGACCTATATGAATTTTGAATTGGGCCAATTTGTAAGAATGAAAGGGCCAATTTGCTAATTAATAAGCTTAGCTGGCAGTTTAATAAACTTACTAGTTACTATGATATTAAAGCATGTCAAATCTGATTAAAATATTTTGTGCAACCAAATCTAAAAGTTTCATATAGTACAAGGAAACAAATTAATGAAGGAAATATCTTTTGAAAAGAGTCAGCAAAATTGAAGATGTATATATAACCACCACAAATGAAGAATACAAAAGGAGAACAAAAGAAAAAAGAAAAAATGACTTGGAAGTCCTATTTGGAAATAACCTTTATATTAGGTCTTGTTTTTGTATGCACTAATGCTGAGGTCAAGGTCTTCGATGTTCATTCCTATGGTGCAAAAGCTATTTCAAAATAGCCTTTGTATTTGGCCTCGTATTTGTATGCACTAATGCTACGGAGAAGGTCTTTGATGTTCATTCCTATGGTGCAAAAGCAGATGGGAAGACAGATGATAGTCAGGTAAGAACCAAACAACTTATTGTTTAATTGTCCCTAGGTATTATCAACGGCGAAGTAAGCGTTTTTATTAATTGTGTTCATACTTTTTACTATATGAGTGGGTGATTGTTGTATCAAGGATGTTCAACAATTGATATATATCAAAATATTTATATTTAATCGATATATTTAAAAAAGTTTTCTCACGAAGAGTGTTGGTCGAGTGAGCGTAGCTCAGCCCTGGGTATTATCCAATTCATATGAGTGAAAACAAAACTAAAAGATGTATATAATAATTTCACTGACAAGCTCGTTCAATTTTTTTTTACTTGTCTTTCTTATTGGCTTAGGGCTCCTTGAGAATCTACTTCCTTCGGCCGATTTTACTTAACAATCTTTTGCACTCCTTCGATCTAAGACAACATTAACTAAAAGGATAATTTAACTTCTTATTTTTTTAAAAAAAAAAATGGGGGTAGGGAAAGGGAATAATGAGGAAGGGGGAATAAAGGAATTGAACCCTCAATCACCAACAAGGTAAAAATTCAGGTGGTCAAAGAATTAAGCGACTAAAATTCTTCGATAATTTAACTTGCTTATCGTTGTTTTTTTTAATTATTTATCTCTATTAATTGCTATTCATTCTTTCTACATTAATGTTTGTTAGAATTTACTAGAATAAGATAAAGATGAATTAATAGATATTTTGAGCTAATTATTTAGATAATAACAAGTAAATATACAAAAAAATGGATTTACTAAATTATCCTTATTGATTGTTTTCTAAAAATTCTAGTTTGAGTACAAGTAATTTATATAGTTATTTAATAATAAGAGGAATATTGAAAGGAAATTAGCAATCTCAATCGACTTTTCAAAAATATCTAATAAAATTTCTTACAAATAAATAATGAGGGAGCACATATCACAAAAGATCACAAAAGTTCACATATCACAAAAGTTAAGTGTACCTATCTTTTTTAACATGGTTCTAGCTATAAAATCATTCATTATCCGTAGATCCATTTCATTTAAGGCATTATGACAGAGTATTTTTCTGAGGTAATATGACACCTCATGGTAGAATAAAACTCTACATCGGGAAATTAAAAAGGAGATATTGATCATATAAATAAGTAGGTTAATGATACCTTATAAAATCATACGGGTCTGGGCCAACATAAACAATATCAGAGACATTTCTATGTTAATCTTGTCAGTGTAGGTTAAAATTCAATTAGATTTAGAATTTTAGATAAATCTAAACAAGAATAATGTACTTCAGTACCGAGTCAAGGTAAATTTCATATAGTGGAACACATCTCAGCGAGGATATTGAGCCATTCTATCATAGCATAAGAAGTCTCACATTGTGGAAATTGCATAATAAAATAATGATGATTGTATATATCACAACTTTATTGTCCAATTAATGCTTTTTCTATTTTATTTATTATGGCAGGCATTTTTGAAGGCTTGGACAGATGCATGCGCATGGAATGGGAACGCCACGTTATTAATATCTTTAGGAGTATATATGGTAAACGCTGCCGATTTTAGCGGACCATGCAAGGGATTGGGCATAACCTTCGAAATAAGAGGAGTTATTAAAGCTCCTATAGATCCTAAGATATATTGCAATGAGTCTTGGATTAATTTTCAATATATAAATGGCTTAGAAATTAAAGGACATGGAACTTTTGATGGACAAGGGGATCATGTTTGGGGAACCCATCAATGTGGAACCCTTCCATTTGTAAGTTTTAATTTATTTGTCTGTTCTATTATAATATATTTACACTAAACATAAGGATAAGTGGATAACTCCTAACACATAGAAATAGTGCCGGTAAATAACTACTATAGATAAGTACTGCTTATCTACTCTAGTCGTTATTTCATATCTACTATGTTCTGCTTTTAGGGATGATATTTTTGAGATGAAGGTCTTTCGGAAATAACTTCTCTATCTCTATGAGGTAGTGATAAGGTTTGCGTACATTTTACCCTTCTCAGACCCCACTTGTGGGATTTTACTGGATTTGTTGTTGTTGTCGTCGTCTAATCTATTATAATATAGTTTCTAATTTAAAGTAAAATTAATTTTATAAATTCTACTTTTACTATATTTCTTTTAAGAAAAGATATTTGAAAAAGAATTGATAATTTATCATAGATTTTATGAGGCATTTATGATGTGAAACTAACCATATTGATGCCTTGTTTTAAATTTGAACCAGACACTTGGATTATATTTTATCAAGAATGGTATTGTGCATGACATACATTCAGAAAATAGCAAGGGTGTGCACATCAATGTCTATCGCAGCAATAACATGAAATTTAGGCATGTTCAAATAAGGGCACCAAGTGAGAGCCCTAACACCGATGGTATTCATATAGGCTACTCAACCAACATCCATATCACGGATTCAAACATTGGCACTGGAGATGATTGTATTGCTTTGATCGGAAACAGTCAAAACATCAACATTACAGGGGTGACTTGTGGCCCTGGCCATGGAATAAGCATCGGCAGCTTAGGACAATCATCGACGTATGATGTTGTGAAGGATATATACGTCAAAAATTGCACTTTGATCAATACTCAAAATGGGTTGAGAATTAAGACTTGGGCAACAACGATTACCGGCATGGTTTCACAAATAACTTTTGAAGATATTAGCATGATAAAAGCAGGGAATCCTATAATTATTGATCAGAATTATTGTCCACACGGTGTTTGTGAACAGGTACTTACAATTCCCTTGTTTTAATCTTTAAATTTCTTCTGTTGGTATATCTAAAGTCATCTCCGAAAACAACCTCTCTATCTCTATGAGGTAGTGGTAAGGTTTACATACATCATAGAATTCTTTAATATAAATGAGATAAAAATGACTAATTTTTCTATTCTATTACTCAAATGCACAAATATCTTACCTAATGTCAAAAATATAAATACTCATTTATTTGTAACATATATATGATGATCTGACTTTCTTTCAATTATTAGGAGAGCTCAGTGCAAATCAAGGACGTGACATTCAATAACATATGGGGATCTTCGAGTTCAAAAGCAGCAGTTACTCTTGATTGCAGTGGTTCATATCCTTGTACTGGAATCATCCTTAAAGATATCAACTTGGTGTATCCTGGTCCTGATGGTCCTGCGACATCCTCGTGTGCTCATGCGATAGGAAAAGCGATGGGCACGGAGTTGCCTCCAAGTTGTTTAAATTCGTCTATTGATTCATAAACATAAATTTGAATTCTATTATATCAATATATAGTTGTCCAGAAAGAAAATGTTCCATCATTTCTTGTAGAAAAGTTCAAATTTTCAGAAAGAAACTTCTATTCCAGTATTACTGTGAACTTCACTATCTAAATATTTGTTTAACTTATTCACTGATAATTTTTTATTTAAGTATTAATTATTCTAGTATTACATTTGTCTCTATAAATTAAAATAATAAAATAAGAGAAGTACTAAAAACACGTTCGAACTTGGCACGAATTATTAGTTTCATCCCCGAACTATTGACAGGCTTAAAAACACTTCTCAACTCGACAAACTAAGCTTAAATACACACTCGAACTTGGCACGAATTATTAGTTTTGTCCCTAATCTATTGATAGACTTAAAAACACCCATCAGTTTCATGTTTTTGTAACTTATTAAATTTTAATTTGAAATTTCGTAGAGCTTCATTTACTGCTATATTTTTATAATCCCAAGATTTTCTTATGAGATTGTCATCCGACCATAAAATTTTTAACATTGTTGGAAGTCCACACTGATAAAAAATAATCATAAAAAAATAGGAAAAGAAAGAGAATCAAGCAATTAAAAATGAGAATGAAAAAACAAATAGATCTTGCTTTGAGGTCACCATTAATGGAGGAAAGGCTCAATGAGAAGAAGAAGGGTATTACAGTAGTTGGTAATTAAAAATTGAAGGCTGATATAGTCTTTTTTTAACTTTTCACGCACTGTAAATAAATTATACTCACTTGTTATGTCATTGGTATGGGAGGGGTGTATCTAAGCTTAATTTGCCAAGTTGAGAGGTGTTTTTAAGTTTATCAATAATTTTAGGGACGAAACTAATAATTCGTGCTAAGTTCAAGGATGTATTTAAGCTTAGTTCATCAAGTTGAGGAGTGTTTTAAGCTTATCAATAGTTTAGAAACGAAATTAATAATTTATGCGAACTTCAAAAATGTTTTTAGTATTTTTCTCTAACAAAATCAATCATTTGGATTTACTTAATGTCATATTAAATTGTAAAAGGAATGTTTTTCTCATATACAAATAGTCCACTACATCTGAATACCATTGTTGATTAAGAACACGTTAAAGGATAGGATGCAACTCTAATTGTTTGCCCTCTAGATTGTAAAAATATGTAAACAAAAAGAGATACAAAATATTTAATGGTATTTTAGAAAAAAAAATAACTCAAACTAAAATATTACACCTACGTAGATCTTTTGTGTACTTTTTAATCAAATATTATTTCTATGACGTGTTTGTCCAATGAAGCAAGTATTAAAAGAAACGGATGAAAGAACCATTGAATTGAACCAAAATCTCAAACGTGATCATTTAATTTGAAATTTATTATTCTCCTCGTAAAATTCTTATATTATTACACAAAAATATTTTTTAAACATTATTTATGTTATTTGTAAAAATTTGTTATTATTAATACAGAAAAGGTGAAAAATAACTTCAAACTATTTGATTAGGATCACATATAGTTTCATTCTAGTATCAAAAAGGGAAAAGAACATAACTAACCTACTTTAAAAAAATTATTACAAATACATATTCATATTATCAAGATAACAAACATAACAATAAATTATTTGCTTTATAGCCAAAATAATTTAAAACGGGAAGAAAATAAATATTAGTTCCACTAAAGTAGGAGTACTAACTAATCTTCCCAGTCTTCTCAATATATATTCCTTATTTATAGGGACATTTTTAAAAATAAGAAATAATAAATAAATCATATAATATATATATATATATATATATATACACACACACACGTTATTATAATGATATGTAATTATATAAATATGTGAAATAAATATATACATGGTATAATTAATATATACATAATAATGAATACTTTACCGCAAATTATATATTTATACCATACAATATATGTGCTATGTATAATATACCATGTATATTTTTATGGTATATTTTAGATGTAAAAATTTACATCATGTATATGCTAAAAATATATTCATATTTAATAAATAATTTATAAAACAAAAAGTACCTACGACATAATAATTTACACCGTGATCATTTATTTCATAAATTTGTACAAAAAATATAACAATAATCGCTATTGCTATAAATTATGTTTATACTATAAAAATACATAGTATATTTTAGATGTAAAAGCTTATACCATGAAAATTATATGTAATACTTTCAAAATAATAAACTTATACCATGAATATGTATTCGAGTATATTTTAGATGTAAAAGCTTATACCAGAAAAATTGTATGTAATACTTTCAAAATAATAAACTTATACCATGAATATGTACTTGATAAACTTATTCCATAAATAAGTATTTCATAAACTTATACTATGAATAAGTCTTAGAATATTTTGTATTATATAGATTAGAGAGAGAAAAATATTTGGTATTCTTTTTATAATATTTTATTAAAAGATTAAAAAGAATTCCTTAATTTAAGGTAAACGGATAATATGTTATAACATTAAATTAGGAATTATGATTATCTTTTCTAATTATTTAAAACTGCTATATGCGTAAAATAAACTTTTATATTTATAATATTAAAAATAATCTTATTATTTATGTAATTAAGTCTTAAAAATAATCTTTCCAAATAATTTTCCCTATAAAAATACCTGCAATTAGCCTTGAGACCGCATATGAGTACTTAACAACTCATTTTTTTTATCAATGAGATGGCACCCACATGACCATCAAATTTGACAAAGGTCATCCACGTTGGATGCCAAATATATAGGATATATCCATTTTGTTTCAGATTTATGACTCAATTTTTCTTTGAACAGAATTATTCTTTACGCAGTGAATGTCCGCATTTTATTTATTTTTTAAAAATTTTGAACAGAAGATTATCGCGGAAAAAAGCTCTAATTGAATAAACTTAACAATATTATATTTTGACAAACAGTTAATGTACATGGGGATATAGCTCAGATGGTAGAGCGCTCGCTTAGCATGCGAGAGGTACGGGGATCGATACCCCGCATCTCCACTTATCTTTTTTCTTTGAGTAGACAAATGCCCCTCAGTATCTTCTTCATTCGGATATCGTTCTGACCATTTTTCACTAATTGCATATTTATATGCTTTTATGTAGTTAGATTTTGAAGAGTTTTGTGTTTTTGCTAAACTAAGAAGGAAGCATTATAATTTAAACAATTGGAGTTTGGAGAATATAAAATAGGATAAAAAATAAGTTATAATAATAAATAAAATTCTTTAAATACTATTAACAACAATATATTCAATATAAACACATGATAGGGAGAGAGAAACATTCACTCAAAGACGCTCATATGAATATTTTTCAAAAAACTTTTTCGAATATATAGATGCATTCCATCAATGATGCACAAATGATATCTAGAAGGATATAGTTGAAGGGTGCCCAAGCAACAATAAAAATCTAATAAGTAAAGGAGCATATTTCGGACAATTAATTAGTGGCTATTACTATACTGATTTGCGTTGGAAAAGTGATATATCATGTTGAGAAAAATGAACATTATTTTCAGTTCAATTGAGGAGGACATTAGTTGGAATTAACTTTAAAAAATATGAGATTTGCGTAAGTTATATATAATTTTTCCTTAGAAAAAAGTCCAGAAAGAAGTCCTAGTCATTAGCATTCATGAAATTAATATCTTCTTTCTTTTCCTGAAATCTTGAATGTTTTGTTACGAAAACCTAATATGTAGGACTATTGATAATTTTATTCATATTTATATTCTGTAGCTCTACAAAATTATTCACTTGCACATATAAATAATTAGTTTGTTGAAATTCTTACAAAGAGTTCACATTGCTTTGGTTTGTGTCGAATTATTGAACAAGACTTAGAATCGGAGGTAGTATCTAATTATATATATTTTTTTAAATTCAGTGATTTTCTAGTTAAACTTTATTGATTATTTAGATGTAGTGCAGTTGTCTCATATTACAGGGTTTGAGGGCAGGGGGAGGGTAGTGGTGGAGTGGGCTAAGAAAATAATTTTATATTTTATTTTATAATTTTTTTGAATAATAATATTTTAATATTTAATTTTAATTAATAGTATAATTTATTTATTTTTTGTCAAGGTGGAATATTTTGTCCATGTAGAGTGTGATGTGATATTTTTTGTGAAATAAAAAAAGAGAGTTTAGGTATGAAACTCACACTTTCAATAGTTTAGGTATGAAATTAAAAAAAAAAAGATAGTTTAGATATATTTTTGGCACTTAACTCAATATTTTATATTATAAAAATTAATATACACGTGAAAAACTATATAAAAAATGAATGGACTATTTAGGAATTGTGGTGAGTTTCCTATGAGTGAATGGGATAGCAGAACCATTTTCATTCGTCAAAGAAACAGTAAAATGAGTAACGAAGAGCCATGAACTTGGCTTCTTAATCCCCTCACAAGTTCATCTCCACCTGCCACAAGATTTCCCCAATCTCTTCGCCTTCTACATCCCCAAAATGGGTTCGCTTTCAATTTGCAGTGCGGTGGTTTCCTGCTTGAGAAAATCAGAACAAGGGGAAGAATCGTCTACTGCTGGAAATTCCACTATTACCCGAACCCTGTTTGAACCCCGAATCCTGTTTGAGCCCCTATTTGATCTACTGCTGGAAATTCCACTATTACCCAAACCCTGTTTGAACCCCGAATCCTGTTTGAACCACCCCAAACCCTATTTGAACCCCGAATCCTGTTTCAACCCCGTTTGAACCCCCTTTGAACACTGTTTGAACCCCGTTTGAAACCCAAACCCTGTTTGAACCCCGTTTCAACCCTGCTTGAACCCCGCTTGAGAAGAGCCAGATATACAAATAGGTTCATTTCACTTAAGTAGTTCACTGCGTTGCTTCTCGCCAAAAAGTCCTTTGTGTAACGCCGCTTTTGGCTAGCTGCAACATAGGCTTTTTGGGGAGATTTCACTACATTTTAAATTAGTTGCAATTAGGTTGTTTAGATAGATTTTGCTGGAGAGCAGGCCGTTGGAAAAATAGCTGCTCTTTTACTTCTGCGCCCCCGCTAGACCACTTTTCCTGAGCTGGTTGATTACTGCTCCTGCCTAACTGATCTAGACAGAGCAAACAACTACTACATTTGTTTAAGGGCCTAACAATTGGACCTTGCCTGACTCAATCTCAAAAGTTAACTCATTTGGCGATCATATTTCCTCGAATTAAGGCAGAGAAGTTGAACACCCCGTGAGCTCAGTGACAGTATCGCGATTTTCTCTAAAAAGATTCAAAATATGAAGAATTTAAGAGAACCCCTTCCAATTTATCATGGTTTTATACCTTCAATCAGAAAAGTGAAAACTCATAAGGATTACTTTTGTGTGAACATGAAATGCAGGGCAAAAGATGAATATACACTGGAAATTCATTTTAGAGCAGTAGACTTCTCAACGCCTCACCTGATTCTATGTTCTTCACGTAGAAATGCTCTCATTTATGTTTCTGACTTTCTAATTTCAAAGTTACCTGCTACCTCCATGAGTGCACACTGTCAACCCCTTAGATTCGTCAGAAAAACAAACCATGAAAAGCTAGCTTCAACTATAATAAAAAACTTGCAAATTTCAATACTATCTGAAATCCTTAATCTAGAACCTTGGTAAAAGTTATAGAAATCTCCAACCAAATACTATCACAGGTCTGTCTATGGTAACAAAAAAGAGAGAGAAACAACTGCTTGCACTGTATATACTTGCATTAATATCTTAAAGAAATTGACCACCTTCCCAACTGAAAATTAGAGCACAAACAATAGGAGTGGTTCAGACTATGCAGGCTATTCTATTGTTTGTGATAAAAAAAATTTTAATTTTCCTTTCCGGAGTTCTATATTGTAATGAAAGACTTTGTGCGAGTTACTGTTTTGCTTCTCACCAAAAAGTACTTTGTGTAACTGCCGCTTTCAACTAGCTGCAATGTAGGCTCTTTGGGGAGATTTCACTACATTTTAAATTAGCCACAATTAGGTTGTTTAGAGAAATTTTGCTAGAAAGCAGGCCGCTACGAAAAATAGCTAAGATTTTACTTTTGCGCACCCACTGGATCACTTTTGCCGAGCTGGTTGATTATTACTCCTGCCTAACTGATCTAGACAAAGCAAAGAACAACTACATCTGTTTCGTTCCATGGAGACTCCCTGCTGCTACTTCTAAGTCCTAATTGCAGGCCTTTAGTTGGTTTGTTCATTGCAGAGATCTGAGGTTCGACAAGGTTGAAGGAGGAATTGCAATCTCGAAGGCCTGACTACATGGGGGCGACGTAAGAAAAAACAACTTGAAGATTGAGTAGAGAGGCATGGTATCAACATGTCTGTAAAGTGGCATTAAATGGACTCAGACAACAACATTTTGATTATATCTAATTTCTGCATGAGGAATGGTAGTACTTATTTTATGGAATATTTTTTTGTGAGAAAGTACTATAGTAGTTGGATATGTATGGTCCTTGCTCTTTGAAAAGCTTATATAGCTATGCGTGCACGTGCCTTTTTGGACATGAAAAATGAATGAAAGTTTCTGTTGAACCTTCCTTTTTACTCTCAAAAGCTTTCTAAAGCCCAACACTTTCGATGTAGCTAAGGAAGAATGTTATGTGATTGAGGTACCAATACAAAGCCAAGAACACAATGTGAGTATAGAGGAAAAAGGAGGAAGATTTGCTTGATGACAAATCAAATGTGTCACAATACCAGTTGTTTTCAAGTATTTAATTTTGCCATCAATCAAATAAGTTTTTGTTAGAACATCTCCAAGTTCTAGCTCCTAGTGATTCAAATGCACTTATTTATTTTTGTTGATTTTTTTTAATTAATTAAAAAAATTAGGTATAGTGTATCAACAAAAAAGGAGAAATCATATAAAACTAGGATTCAAAAATGGAAAAAGTCACTGACATGACTAGGAGCATCTAATAAATGTAATGGCCTAATATAAAATCCAAAAAGAAAACACTAAATAGAGCAACAATTGCTTAATGAGTCGTGAACTACGTGCTCTTAATTTGATTTGAATATCTATCGTGAAATTGAGAATGCTATCTACAGTTTAGAATGCTCAGAAGAAACGATCAAAGGAAAGTATTCCAGAATAATTGTTAGGAACTGCATAGGTATGATGATATTATTTTGATGATGACAAACACAAGCTAGCAGTAGTTTGGAGGAACCAGGTCCGGAGTATGTGTTCCAGTGAACCTAAGCAGAAATCAAGTTGAAGTTGAAGCGTTATTTATGAAAACAAAATAAATATGGGATACGAAGAAGGAAATAGCTATGGAAAAGGACTCCTTTACGGAAAAGAACGACGTGCCCATCTCAAGGAAGGAGTCCTACATGGAAAGTCTTTAGGGTGCAGTATAAATACAATCATTAACTCTAAAAGATTAGCTTTTGCAATCTGATTCCGGCGATCACTTTCAAGCAAGAGCAAGGACACTTGGCGAGAGCATTCAAGCAAGATCTTGAGTTAGGTTTTCTTGATTGTTAAGTCTGTTTGACAATCTTCTTAGAATCCTTGTTTAGTGACAAATATTGTAAGAAGTTGTTTTTACTTTTCGTGAGTTGTTATTGAGAGTGGATTTGACTCTCAAGAGTTGAGTTTTATTGCAAGTGGTGTAAGTTAAACGTTGCTCGTTTGAAGTTAGTAAAGTTGTTGAAATCCTACGAGTGTAGGTAGTGGTTGTTTCTCCCTTGAGCAAGAAATTTTTCCACTATAAATTGTTTGCTTCTGTTTACTGCTTTAGCAAACTTACACGTATTGTTTAGTGAACCAGGTTCACCAGAAGGTTAGGGCACCAACTCTTTCAACAATTTTTCATCATTAGCATTAGTCTCCAAGAGATAAAGCATACACAAGGTAAGGGGCATCAAGGTTATGATGGAATGAAAATGATTTAGACTGGATGTCAGAGTGAAATATATCGGTACCATTTTAGTCCCTTTCGATTACCATTTTGATTCATTCTGATTCAGTACATTCTGGGACGGAACAATTTACGTTGAATTGATACTCAAAACGGGATGGTACCATGGTTTGGTACCGGTACCCATTAGTATTGATTCATTTCGGTTCCAGTCTGGTCCATTCCGGTTGTTCCGTTGAATTTTATTATTATTATTATTATTATTATTTTGAATTTTAAGTTTGGATTCCAAGGCCTTTAGTTGGTTTGTTCAT
>DF366153.1:35189-45326 GCA_000787875.1 Solanum virginianum
GATTCCAATATTTTGGAATATAAGAGTTAGAGAAAACGTACACCACTTTTAACTAATAAGTAAATTAAATTATTTTATTTATAAATTTGAAGTAAATAAAAATTTATTGTTGATTACTGATGAAATTGGATTTAATAAATTATGTATTACTCTATTTTAGATTATGATTTGACATGAGAAGTTTTGTGTTGGTATAGACTATAGAAGGACTTAGTTTAATAATATAATATTATGATATGAAAAAATATAAACATTAACAATTAGCAAAACTTAATTATTAACTAATATATTATTTTACTATTTAAATATTTTAGGAAGACTGACTTGCTATAAAAATAATATGATATTATTTGATTAATAATATGATATTATAATATATTATTCCAATTTCCTACTTTATTACAAGTGAACTACTGCACTATAGAAAATTTATAATTATTATAAATTTATAATATTATATTATAATAATATATTATATTATATTATAATAAATTATAAACTTAAAACTTGAAAATTTTGAAATTCGAACTCAAGTTTAAAAACTCATGACAAACTTAAATTATACTTATAAAGTTATGTTCTAAGTTAGAAATTAATTATGAACTTAAAAAAATTCAAGCTTATAAATAAACTTAAAAATTTCAAGTTTACAAACTTAGGTTATAAAACTTCTATATAAATTGAAATTTTTAATAAAAATATTTTTAAAAACTTATAAATTGAAAAACACTAGGGAATTAAATATTATTTTTTTAATAGCATAATTTATCGTCCAATTTATTTTGGTCTGTCCCGTTTCAGTCCATTCTGGTAGTATTCTAGTGTATAGTGGGACGGGACGGAACCGAGTTGCCAACCCAGTTGTTCCGATCCAATTCATCTCGGTACTGGTCAATATTCTGGTCAAAACTAACCTGGTCCGGTACGATTTGGTCCAATATCCTTGTTGAAATTTGCTAAGGAAAAATGCAAGTTTGCAAGATTTGAACTAACTTAGCTAGATCTAACTATCCCATTCCGGCCGACACCCAATCGTAGACATGATCATTGTATTCTTAATTAAATGTTTGAGGTTCGAGTTTTGAGAATTAAAAAAGTTAAAGTCTTTGATAGGGAGCATACACTAAAAAGAGAAGCTAAATTCATGGAGGTTTAATTGAGGGGTTACTTTATAACCTCCCTAAAATTATATTAAATGGGGAGGTTATTTTAGATTGCACAAATTTTCATCAAGTTGTAGCTCTATTTTTTTTAAAAGGCACTGTACTCATTCCAATTTTGAATTGTGATGTATACTCTTAAGTTCGAGTGGTTGATTGGTTTATAAATACAATCAATTTTTTTTAAAAGGCACTGTACTCATTCCAATTTTGAATTGTGATGTATACTCTTAAGTTCGAGTGGTTGATTGGTTGAGTTCATGATTGTAGCCATGTTTTGAGCGTATTTCTAGCTTAGTCATAATTCAAGAACGAATGATCTCAAGGGGGATATATTGTAACATCCTCTAAATTATTCTATCTTGTATGATCTCAAAATTTCAAGAAAAGTCAAAGAAATTATGTCACTATTAGTGATCATAAAAGAGTTTATACGATTTGTAGACGGTTTTATGGTCTTTAGATGGTCCTCATAGGTACCTTTAGCACTTAATGAAACTTTGAAATTTGGAGTTCAGTCCACGAGTTAGATCTAAAACCCATAAATCATTATACAAGTCATCGAAAGGGTTAAGCCCTGCCTCAAAATCCTAGAAAATTTTCTAAGTGTTGGACTAATGTATGAGAGGAATATACAACCCATAATTGCTTTGACGATTCGTAAAAAGCTCATCATGGTTTCAAGCCCAAAAATCATGGATTCTAAACCTTGAACCACAAACCAAAGAGACAAGATCGTAGATGGATCTATGATCAGTAGAAGGTGATTGTAAACCCTGGGTTAGAAATTCAGAAACTAAACCCCCCAATCTACGAAGGGCCTTTCTATGGCCCAAGGTCTCATAAATTGACTTGACAGTTTTAATGAAGGGCAATCCATCATTTTCCATCCTTTTTCATCCTTTTCCAATTGAAATCTCATCGTTCTAATGTCATTTTGAACCTCTTAGCACAACCCTTTTATCACCATTTACACTTAGAATCTTTTGAACGCAAAAGCGAGAGAAGAAAATGGTACAATTCAAGAGCATACACCGAGTTTTTTAAGTTTTGGCTGAAATCTCTATGTTCCAGATATATAAAGCTAAACTAAAATGTGGATTGAGCTTGTCCACGTGTCCTGTTTTGGATTAGTAGAATCAATGGTCTAATTGAGTCCTTAAATTTTTCCATGACTGAGTTCTTAGAAATATCTTTAATTTCTGGTATATTCTTGAGTATTACTACATAATTGATGTGATTGTGAGTCAGTACCTAAAGTGACTAGCTATGCATTATTTTAAATGAACCTCAGTTTAATGTTGTATATAACCTAATGTTATGTGTAGATTGAACTCAAAAGCATAAATTATGCATGTCTTGAATTAGCACAAGTTAAATTATGCCGATAGACTGAGTTGTCATTGAAAGTTCTTACCATATTAAAATTGAACATCTAAGAGTGCAAAACATTATCTCAAAAATAGAGTTATTTTCTTAAATATGTGTATGAATTGAACTCATGATTTGTTGATGGGATTGATTGTAATAGTATAGTTGAATTGATGAGAGTCCAATGAGACTTATTGAACGGCTTAATCGAATGAATTGATTGAAGTTTTATGAGCATATAGAATCTTGGGAGGAGTGTTGAGCACCGCAAATTGGGTGAGAATAAATAACCAACCAAACTCACAAAATGACGTAGTCAGCGTAGGAGAGGATTGAATCATAAAATTAGATGTTTTTCTTATGTCCTAAAAGAGGACTTGATTTGATTGATTGTGGATCAAATGAGGTTGATCATCCCTTACCTTAGAAAAATATTGAATGGGTGTGACAACGACATCACTTTATTGTATCATCGCCAGCTCATAGGTGATGATTGTCTGTTAGATAAACTCTCAATAGGATATGATAATATTCGATATGATTTGCTTGACTTGTATATGATTGAGGCTTTTCCAAATTATAGTTAAGTGAATAGGTCGGGAACAAGTTAAATGAGTAGGTTTGAAATGAATTTATGTATTTAAAATTATTGGGCACAAATTATTTATTTCTAAATACGTCACATATTCATCCACTAAAAATAGGAACAAATTAGCACAAAGCATAACTGAAAAGTTGTATATGTGAACCTAAAATATAATTGGATCGAAAGTATGATGAATGGTATAGTTAAACTATTCTCAATATTACAAGAGTATATTTGATCTTAGCCATTAGAAAAAGAGAAAATTTTCAAAACAACCACATTTTAGCATTTAATAGGACTCCTTAGCTACAATTTCAACATTTATTGAAGGAAAAATGACGTTTTTGGTCCTTGAATTATTAGGTGATTCCAATTTTAGTCCTTGTGATATTTGACTAAGTATTCTTGGCCTTCAATTAACCAATGTGTGCTATTTTAGTCCTTTGACTAGCCGATATCATCAAATTTAACTGACTAACAACTATTAGTAAGGGTATTTTGGGAATAACATAGAAATTCCCTTCTTCTTGAAAAAACCCTTCTTCTTAATAAGTCTTGCTTGATTACGACGATGAAACTGCGTTGTAAAAGTATTCTGGGCATTTTTTGACGAAAGCCTCCTATGAAAGGTTCCTTTTTACTGTCACCCACACCTGCACTTTATTTGAGGAATCCCTTATACAATAACTACTACAAGATCTTTATAAACCAAAGAATGAGACTACTTCTACATACATGTGAGCTTTTCAATCAAACCCAAAAAAACATGCTTCCATTCACTTGCTATGATCAAACTTCGAAGTACACATGAAAAAAGCAGTTTCATTGAACATGGCTTGTTGCTTGATTCAACAGAAAAAGAGGCATGAAGATTGTTGAGTTTTGTCTCGTCAAAAGGAACCTTTGGATGTTTAGCATCATGATGGATCTGCATAGACTTGACATCAGGTGCAGTCACTCTGCATAGCGGGCATTCGAACTTCGCTGTCCACCTTTGTCAATACCAGACCTATCGGTTAATCCAGCCTTGCCACCGCCCCTGTTGGTCGTTGCTGCATCGATCTTTGCAGCTAATTCTTTTGCGGTGTGCTTCTTTGGCTTTGCTTTTAGGAAAGAAAAAGATGTTTGCAAACTTTGCATCAAAACCAGCATAAAATATGTGTTAGGAAGTATGAAGTTGGAAGGATAAACAACATAAAACAGATATGTTGTAAAGTATGACGAAGAAGAAAAATAAATAGGTGAACATGTCATGAAAGTATGAATTTGGAATTGGATGAAGAGAATAATATTTGGGAAATTGGAAGGAATTGGCACGGGCAACACACAAGAGTAGAGGAATTGGCATGCGGGCAACATAAAAAAATAAAATTTATATGTTATTCCCAAAATGCTCTTACTAATAATTGTTACTTCGTTAAATTTGATGATATCTATTAGTCAAAGGACTGAAATAGCACATATTGGTTAATTGAAGGTCAAGAGTACTTAGTCAAATATCACAAGTACTAAAACTAGAATTACCTAATAATTCAAGGATCAAAACGCCATTTTCCCTTTATTGAAAATTGCTATGTTTTGAGTTATTCCCTTTTATTTATGTATTTTTATTTTTAAATTAATAATATACAACTATTAAATAACAAAATGAAAAAAAATTGTGGTAAAAAATCTTTCAATTATGGTAATTCTTTCCTGGAAAAATTCAATCACTTACCTATGATTAGGAGATCGTATTGAAAAAAAAGGATCCATTTCAATATGTATGCCACATAAATTTGATTTTTTAACGAATTCTTTTTAAATGCATCACTTGTTTCTTTTTAATTTTATGATCACTTGTTTCATTAAGATCTATGTTTTGTTAATATTAATTCTATACTTTTAGTATCTCTACAGTTTATCCAAATATGATATCCTTTTCAAGTTGTATTCGTTATCCTATATGTTTTTATTGTATTTGACATCATTCAAGCTTTTATATTTTGCATATATTCAAAGAACTTGTATTTCATTAAAATTTGTATATATCTTTTTCCAACGTTATAGGCAACTACATCTTAATTCCATCCTAAAATTAAGTATCTTTTTTCATCATAAAATTTATATCCTTTCTCAAATTGTATTTTATTTCTATATATTTGCTTATTTGTATGCCAAAGCGTATTGTTGTTGATTTTGTATTTACTTAAGAATATATGCATGTATTACTATTATCATTATATATGTGTTCTTTAAGATTATTGTATTCTTTCACATTATTAACAAAAATTTAAAAATGATACAAAAACTAACTTTGTTGGCATACACGTCTAGAATAAATACAAACCAACAAAAAAATACAATCGTCAACTATTTAACAAGAAGAAACATAACTGACAAATGTCAATTACTAAGAATACAAATCATGTAGCAATACAGACTCAGTTCAACTTATAAATACATTCAATTTACACATGCAATCGCATACACCTATAGAATGTCAAATAAATTAAAATTGCCTTATTTGACGAAAACGTCCGGGTCGAAATATGGCTTTCAAATTAAGTTCCGAATTAGTGGATGCTGCCGGAGACGTAGAACAAAAATTCATTTATTTGCATCAAGCTTTCGAGCGGCTCATTCAAGACTTACTAGAACTATTACTCAACAGAAAATAAGAGCTTTAGTTTCAGCCAGTGGGGGTTTTGTTTTTTTTTTTTTGAAAAAATTTAGAAATGTCTTTGTTCCATATCAGTTTTCTTAATTTTTTATTTCCTTTTTTTTTTGGGATCTAGCTAAAAAGGTGGGTGCTAGTTGAAAATGGAGAGAGAAGTTTTTTTCTAATTATTTGACGAAAAGAAACATGTATTTTTTTAAAACAAAAAATGAGCCAATTAGTTGAGAAAAAAAAGGTGATTAGATTGAGATACTTTTAATTTGCCAGTATAATATAGCTGTATTTAATAATATTTATAAAGTATAG
This sequence comes from Solanum virginianum, assembly GCA_000787875.1. Lineage (NCBI taxonomy): Eukaryota > Viridiplantae > Streptophyta > Magnoliopsida > Solanales > Solanaceae > Solanum > Solanum virginianum. Next base: position 41,272 of record DF366153.1, read on the forward strand.
CAGTTTTTAATAAATAAGTTGTTAAAATTAACTAGTTAGATAATTTTTCCTTAGGAAAAAGTCAAGAAAGAAGTCCTAGTCATTAATGTTGATAAGATTGATATCTTCTTTCTTTACGTAAATCTCGAGTGTTTTGTTACAAAAATCTAATACGTAGGACTATTGATAGTTCTATATATATTTATGGTATGGAGCACTACAAAAATTATTCACTTGCTTGCAAATATAAATAATTAATTTGGTGAATTAAGTACTTATCTCTACTTCAACAGAGTCACTTAGCAAGAAGTATGGTGATTTTGCTTCTTTTTTCATCTTTAATTCAGTTTTCTATTTGCAATCCTGAAAGTTTTAACTAAATATTTTCTGCACATGCATATGTGCTCTGGGAATGACAATACCTTTTCTATATTTAGTTTATAATTTGTTAATTTTTTTTTTTTTGGATTTAGATATTTTGAATTAAATGTTGTTCGCATTTACGTTTGAGATAACTACAGTACAAGTTGATGCGAGCATTTACCTTTTCCATTTGTCGGTTGACAGGAGGTGCAAAGCAAGAATGAAAAAGAAGAGAAAAGAAGGTGAGGAGGAGCAACATATCATCACTTATAATATACCCAATGAAATGGTAATTGAGATATTAGTAAGAGTACCTTGTCAAGATTTGCTACAAAATTTGAAGTTGGTAAGTAAGAAATGGTATTCCATTATCTACAATGGAAGCTTTGCCTACTCACACTTGGAACACAACATGAAGAAATCGTCGTCATTCTCTCAACTTAAGGCTGTTGTTATTTCCACGGCTGATGGAAAATCCGTCACAGTTTCTTCCTTAGAATGGCCTAATAAATTCTCAGACAAACCATTCGAAAACTTGAAGATTGATAATCGTAAAGACTTATTCACGGTGGAATACACATCGGGGACTCGTATTGATCAAATGGCGTTTCGTAAGGAAAATTGTGTGAATGGTTTTGTGTGTTTCTGGAGTACACATCATGTTCATTTTCACATTTGTAATCCGATGACTATGGAATATGTGACAGCTCCACCAAATCCATATTGGTCTTCAAACATACATGATGACACTATAGCCGGGCTTGGATTTTCCCCTATTTCATACGAGTACAAATTGGTCATTTTTCAAACTGGACTATCAGAAAATATTAGAGGTTCGATTTCAACTATCAACGGAAATGACCCATCATGGAGGCCTTTACAATGGAAGGATGATTCAGCTAGACCATATGGTAGGTCAGGGGCATGTGTAAATGGAGTGTTATATTGGACTACACACAATGTTGATCATGATCCACATACAACAATCCTTGCTGCTTTCGACGTAGCTAAGGAAGAATGTTATGTGATCGAGGTACCAATACAAAATCCAGAACACAATGTGAGTATAGAGGGAAAAGGAGGAAAGATTTGCTTGATGACAAATGAAATGTGTCGGAATACAACTAGTATCTTGTTCAAGGGATATATTGCACATAACAATGATGACCTACAAAGCTTAAATTCAAGGAAATTAGAGTTCAGTACGATTATTTATGATATATACGGCGGCATCTGCAGTGACTATCATGTGAGCTTTACCAATGAAATGTTGATGGTAGATACATATGACTCCATGGGTCTTTTCGATGGTACAACTGGACAGATATTGGATGATTTTCGAAGCTACATCACAGGCACTTCAATTTTAATTCCTTATGTCCCAAGTTTGATACCTCTTCACCATCGCCCCACAAGAGAGAAATTTTACTTACAAGCCCTGCCTGGGCTATAAACATTTTTATTACTTCCTTCCATGTTACAATAATTTTAAATTTGGTTGTTTTCAAGTATTTAATTTTGTCAGCAATCAAATAAGTTTTTTGTTAGAACGTCTCCAAGTTCTGGCTCCTAGTGATTCAAATGCACTTATTTATTTTTGTTGGATTTGCTTTTCTATTAAAAAAAAAATTAGTATACGTGCTCTTGCGTTGCGCGAATATATTTAAATTTTAAAAAGTCCATCAAAATTTGGAACATTGTAATGAATAATTCAATACCTTCTGTTTTGATGCAGTTTAAAGTATTATCAATGCTTCTATAGAATCAAAATAATATGTGCATAATTATTTATCAATATATATATATATATATCTAACAATTTAAATTCTGATTCTTAGCCCCTCTCTCTTTTGCTTATACACTTAAAATAAAAATTAACCAATATATTTCACATTAATCACAATATTTAGTTATTAAACTTTTGCAACATCTCATTATTGCAATATAGTTTAAGTCTTCCTAAGAAATCAAAGATCACTATTTATTGAATGTAAAAACTATCAAAATAAAAACTATACTACTAAACTAACAAAAAGAAAGGGAAAAAATAACTATACCAAAAAATACTTAATAAATGAATAACTTCATGTGATATATTTGGTATGTATAACTTTAAAAATACAAATATTTATTTAAAATATCAAATGGATAAAAAAAATCTTTACTTTTCATGATATAATAATTTATAAAATATAAATTTTACAAAATAATTTTCATGGTTAAAGTATAACAATGAAAAAAAAATACTCCTATGGTTACTCTTCATCAATCTAAAAAAGACCACTTTTTGAATATTAAAAAGAATAAATTTTTAAAATGACAAATATTAGATACTTTATTACGGATCTTAGCAGTAGATATAGAATTTCAGATTTTAGCAATAAATTAGTTGCAAGTTATAGCAAATTAAGGGGAAAATTTTATTTTAAAAAAGGAGAAAAACCAAAAAAAATTAACAAAAATAAAATTCTTAATTTTATTGTTTGTATTTAGTTTCCAATTTAAGTGGGATTGTTTTCATGATTAACAATCCCAATTAATGTGGGATTCTCATAAGAATAAGTTTGTTCCTTTTTTAGCTCCTAATTTTATTCCATTATTATTTAAGATTGTTAATTATATATTCAAATAAATTCGAGCTATTTTTTTCATAAAATCGTTGTTTCTCTTTTTTTCTTTTCTTGTTGATTTATTTTTTATTTTCAGATTTGTTTTCATCCGCGTTTCATTGAAAATGGATGATATATTTTCAATTTTAATACAACATAGCGGAAAATGAAACACTTCAGGTTAGCTAATTTTGATTTTTTTTGCTTTGTTAAGTATGTAGTGTGCTTTTGCGATTTGTTTATTAATTTTCTTTTTAGATTCAATATTTGTATCCTTTTAACTCTTGATTTTTTTTTGGGGGGGAGGGGTGTGTTTCAATTATAACAGGGAGATATGTAGATTTTCAGATGGAGGGAATTATCTATGATTCACGGACATAGATAGGAATTTTCATTGTGGAGATTACTGCTCTGTGTATTATAGCAATAAGAATTTTCGAGACGCATATACAATTCCTGTTGAGCCTCTTCCATGCGAGAGCACATGAGATATACCAAAGAACGTTATGGACCCAAAGGTATTACTGTCGGATTATAAGAGACCACCCAGACGACCAACTTATGAATGGCGTAAGTCATTCATTGAAGAGAAACTCAAGAGGGCTAAAGTCACTTGTAGCAGGTGTAAGCGAGAGGGCCATAATAGAAAGTCTTTCTCAAAATATCCCTCTTTGCAAAAGTAGTTTTATTTTAGTTCTATGTATTTCTAATTTTTTTCATTGGGATATTGTGAAGATATGTTTGTTTTTCTATGAATTTGAATAACATTTTATTTAAGTGTTATATGCTTGGAGTGCAAATTCAGTGTTAAGAGAGATGAAGCAAACTTTGATGTGAGGTTTGTTATTCAACCTATCCCCAAGAGGAAAAACTTTAAGTATCTGGGGTCCATTATTCAGAATAGTGGCGATATCGACGATNTCTACAGAATGGTGGTTAGATCATCTTTGCAATATGGGGTGGAATGTTGGCCAATCAAAAGGCACATGTCCAGAAGATACATGTTATAGAGATAAGGATGTTGCAATAGATGTGTTGTCATACCAGGAGTGATAAGGTCAGGAATGAGACCATTCGGGAGAAGCTAGAGGTGGCTCTGGTGGT
>DF366152.1:7162-24185 GCA_000787875.1 Solanum virginianum
AGATCTGAATACGAGGCTTTTAGTTGAGATATTGTAAAGTGATCACGCACATTGCAACTCTAATTTTCTTTTACCGTACGTAAAAAGTTTGTTCGATGATCGTCACATGACATAGTGAGATTTGAAACTACCATATATCATGTATGTCTCTGCTTTAATATAATGTTGAATTGTGTGAATATTTCATTTAAAAGTTTACGTTTATTACTAAAGAAGATACATTTTTATTTAAAGAAAAGGATTAAAAATATCCCTAAACTTGGCATGAATTATTAGTTTCATCCTCGAGCCATCATAAGTGTTAAAAAAAATACCCTTATACTTGACTAACTGAACTTAAATACACCTCTGATCTTGTAACAAGTAAAATATACCCTTAAATTATTGTCAAGTTAAGGGATGTTTTTAACACTTGTGATAGCTCGAGGGTGTATTTTAGTCAAATTAATCAAGTACAGGGATATTTTTAAGACTGTCAATAGTTCGAAAATGAAACTAACAACTTAACACCGAATTCAAGCTTATTACTTATATCTTCAATTGAATGGTATAAATGGGGGAGAAAAACAATACAAAAGGAACTTCTCTAATAAAGTTTTAACTGCAGAGTGTTGTATAATGTCCAAATTATTTTGCATTTTTGCAATACAAAGTCACCCCAGTTGGATAAATGCTGTCAGAAATCAACAAAAAATTGAAAAAAATGAACAAGTTGAGCCTGGGCATTACTTCAACAAGAAAAAAAAGAGCCTGCAGTTATAACAAAACTATCTCATTATGAAACTACATTCTCAAATTCAACAAAAACTAGAGGTAGATAAGATTTAAAAGTACTCTTTCATGAAATAAAGAATTGCAGAAAACAAAACCTCTGGATTGTTGCGTATATTAACACAATAAAACGTTGTTATTAGATCAAGTGTTGGCTACTAACATACCTACATAAACGATGATTCATGCAGGAACTATTTTCGACATTCTCAAAGAATGTATGTGCGTGTATATTCATAACTACAAAAACATATTCAACGTAGTCCCACAAAGTAGGGTTTGACGAGGGTAGAGTGTACATAGACACGACCTCTAACTCAAGAGGTAGTGAATCGCTATAGCTACTAACTAATAAAGCTGAGAGAAGGAAAAAGAAAAGGCTCTAAAAATGAGTAGAACACATTGTTTACAACTATTGACCTGAATAAAGGTCCATTACCCTAGAGGTCCTGGAATGCACCTTCATTTTATCAGATACACCAAGCCACGTCTTGATAAGAGCAAAAACTTTCTCATCTCTTAGTAATCCCCTGTGACCAGCCTGAACTCCTACTCTTTCCACTGCTTCAAAATTATCAGCCTGCAGAATTATCAGCAGAGGGTCAACAATCAACCAAGAAATTGAGTATTTGTCAATGCATCACCATAGACGCTATCTCATCAATACAGGCAAAATATCAATCCTAAAAGCAAGCTTTCTCTTATATACGATATCGTAGCACATAATTTCACTTAGTCTTCCTGCTTAAGGCACTAGTTCGAATGGAAAACCTGATTATTTGTTTTCCTTTTCTAACTTAGTATCAGATTCTGTCTACTTATAGTACACCAAGATACCATTTTTTTAAAATATCCGTGTTGCGTGGCTCAGCTTGTGCACACTTCAACTAATTCCATGGGGGACTTGTTGCTCACGCCAGCTAAGATACCAGTAATCTTATAATATAAAAAGAAAAGTAAGAAACAAAATAGATAAGTGAAGAATAATACCATTGCAGATTCAGCTGGAACAGTTCCATCACCGTCCACGTAGGAATATTGGGGCTAGCTCACAACGAAAATAGGTAATAGTAAGTAGAAAAGCTTCAGGAAGCATTATATAACAGTAAAACATGTAATATCCAAATACAAATGAATTTCATCCCCATGCAAATTTCACACATTAGTCGCTATCCACTCCCCTAAAGAACCCTAAATAAGATTTGACAAAGTCACATATTCTCTGGGGTGATTACAACAATAATCACAAGCATTGTTAATGTCTCTGGAACAAAACGTGCTATCCTCCTCAAGGTGTGGGCTTATATTTCGACCAACTGGAAAAAGATTACAAACATTGTTCTAGGTAAGCATATGGGCCGCATGTTCTCTTGCTAAAGGTAGTCAATGATTACATGCCCCACGTCATTACTTGCAGATTCTTTTAATAGACATAGTCAACTATTACATGTGTTACAAAATTGTCATGGTTCAACCTATGAAAGCAAATGGCCTTATTAATCTTGACAATATGCATTTTCCTTTTTCCAGATTGTATATAGGATATAACTTTCTTATTATCAAGGGGAAATAACTTGTGTGATCAAAGTCAAGAGTTCTAATAGAGAATCCATACCTGATGAAACTGTTATCTTACATTAATGAGAACTGATAGGGACATACATGTATAGGGAAATTAAAAGGTGCTTCAGGATGTAGCAGAGTTTTGTTGATCACTTGATAATAGATCACGCACCCAAAAAAAAAATGCAGACGAGTTGGAACATCATAATATCACTCTTACTAGAAAGGAAAAATAAACGAAGTTAGTTACCATTGTATGACAGACATCCTCTAGGTCCTCAATTGGAGAAGCTTCTGAACCGTAACTACAAAAGAAACACATATACCTCAGATAGTGCAGAGCCTCAAAGACAAAGTACGGATCTCTTCCCTGTCCTATAGTATGATACGATGATAAGATACAGTTACGTACCTAACATCAAAAGGAGTGTCAAAAGATGTTCCATAGATGCTATAGAAAGGAATCACTTCTGGTAATTGAGCATCATTTAAAATTTTGCGAGTCCTCTCTGCCCAGTCAAGAATTGACAAGTTGAAAGGTAGAGCCACAGTTTTACCATTTAAGTTGAGCTGCAATTCAGGAAAAGGGAAAAAAATTATATCACTTGCTGTGGCACTGCATCTAGTCTAGTCATACATATGCATAAGAGAGTATTATCCAAAACCAATAATGACCACTGACAAACTCAAGAGGTAATAATAACATATTCTCTGTCTATCTTATGTATGAGACACACGTTCTATTTTTGTCCATCCTTAAATGGTTGCTGCACCTTCCAAATGACGACAGATATATCAACCCATAAATTCCAAAATTTCAAATGTGTAAAGACCATGATTTTGATGACAAGGGAATCCACAGCTGCTATCCTTTGGGTGTTCACAAGGTAAAAGGGTAAGACAAGTTTAATCCTAACCTCTAATCCCTGCCAGACTTTGTCTCATAAGACTGAGCTTAGCGAGTTTGATACAAGGCATGCAAGGAAAAGCTCAAGGTCATTTAAGTGTTGCACAAACAATTTTGAAGTATTACAGCACATATACGGACATATTCTGGCGAGTTCAACTGCACCTAGTAGTAAAGTGAGCATACAGAAGTAACACTCTTACTTTTGGTTGGATTAAATTTGTCCACCTAAAAATACATTTGGTCCAAGTAGCACTTCTCAGCATCATATGGACCACTGCTCTAGGAGAAAAAGGTCATATGTATTTTACTAAAGCCTCATTATTTAGCTTTGACCAAGTTCAAACATTTATGAGATCACAAAATGCTTTCTCAAAAAGCAAAAATCCTTCTCATTTTAATAGCTAATAGCCGAGTTGGAGAGATGTAGAAGTGTGAAACTCAAAAACTTGTAATATGTAGATAATAATTCTAGTGGCTAAAGATAGCTTGGAGATATACCTCATTGCTCTTCAACGCTTTCTTAAAGAGAGTCACACTTGTGCTAGCATCATAACGTTCTAGTTTAACCACTATATTCCCATCCTTAGATTTCTTCCGCCACACCAAAATTTCAGGTTGCTTTTCCCACTTGAAATCAGGATCTGGCAACATCTCATAGATTGATGGGCACTCAACCAACTTGCAAAAGATTAAACGTGAGAGTAAAATTAAAAACCGTCTTAGAACTCTAAAGACAGAAAGAAACTATGACTCTACATGACAAGTTATGGATGACAACATAGACAAATAGAAAATATTTGCAGCACTGGCAGAAACCATATCATAAACGAAAATCTTAAAAAGTATTTCTTTTATGTGCCCAGGAGTATCACAAAAGAAATACAAGAACTACCAGGTGAAAGAACACTAATCACCCTATCAAACGACATTTCTAGTTTAACTCAATATATAGATAACCATATGGTTTGAAAGATGTATGAGTAAGGTTCAAAAACTTCCGGCAAAGCCTAGCACTTCACTTTGGGCATTCAGTATAGAACTCTTCTTCAGATATATTCTATTAACGATCTAGGGCCATTGAAGATATGATTGAAAATGCTGAGGAAGATATCTTTGTACAGGATGATGCATATGAAGTTAGACATGCCTCGAGTGTAGTTCATATTACTTGATGGAAATAACTTATCTTTAGTAAATAAGGAGGCAGGTAGATTAAATTCATCATCAACGCACATTTTCCATCTAATAAGGAGCTATTAGTAAAATTAAGCTTCGTTTTTCTGCTTAAGTTATTAATAGGGATTCTTGCACAAGTTCCTTAACCAAGAGAGGCTTACCAATTGATGCATTGTCCACCTTGACACAAAAAAGTTGCTTTCAAATCCATCAACGAACTGCACTCCAGTTAAGAGAGAGTCATTAATGCATCCAGGAGCACCTGTTTACCAAAGCGAACAATTAGCAGTCTGCACACTTGTAACACACAGTCTTGAGGTTCAGGAATATTTTTTAAGGACTAAGAACTCTATCAAAAGCAGAGTCTCTCTAGGAACCAATTTCATGGGAACATTGTCTCTACATAAAGCTGAAGCTTCCTCAACCCACCATCCCGACAAGCACAATTAGGTTTTTTACAGGTTGATGTGGGTAATATTCTTTTTCCAAACAATGATATACATAGTTGTGGCCCCACCCTACAAATAAAAGGTGAATTCTAAAATGTTTCACCAGAAATCTAGAAGAAAAAAGTACTGTATTCTTTTATGAAGCTTGGAGTGGAGTTCATAAACACAAACTTCCCTTCTTCCAATTATATGTGACACTATTACTATTTTGCGGGGAAAAAAAATCGTTAACAGTGATTCAGAATTAGAATTTATTGATGGTATTCATTGCAATTATTGTCAATTAGTCATTGGCTCTTTCTTATACTTTTGTTACTGGTACCTCCTCCGAAAGATAAGCTTCTGGTGCTTGCCTGGCCTTCTCTAGATACACTGATGATCTACTTCTTTTTTTGTTGTTGAAGGATAAGGTGATGCTCAAATATGGTGATCAAATTTATATCACTGTATGCATTATCTATACATCCTCAGAATGGTAAGAAGGAATAAAATAGACATCATCTAGAAAAGTTGCAAAGAGAAAGAAAGAAAAGTTACCTTGAAAGGGGGTGGCAATGCTAATCCACTTATTCACATACTTGGAAAATACCTGAAAGGTATTGCTTGCATTAGGGATGCCACTCATGGAAGAGTGATAATTCTAAATCAAGAAACTGGACAGGAATGAAGGAGACAAAAAAGCAAAATAGAAAAGACATGAGCAAAACAAATAGGAAGACATTGTCTTGAATTGAACATAGGTGACCAACAGGAACAACAGGCCAAACTGCCCCCTTGTGCATACAGCTTATGACACATCAGTCTTTATCTTTTTTTAATTTACATAACTTGATTAAATGGTCTAGGTGATTTGCAACTGAACAAGTCTGAAGCAATTGCACTTACATCACTATGAAGAGAAATGAAACATTTGATTAACAATCCACCCATGGAATGAGAAATAATATCGACTTTTCTTCCACCGGAAGCTTTATAAGCTGCAGCCAACTTTTCTTTCAGGTCATTCATTGCCTTGTCAATCCTGCAACCATATGCTAACCAGGTCCCTTAAGTGTGATGATAGTTTCAAAAGAAGAATCAAATCAGCAAACATAGAACTAAGCTTCTCTTGTTTGCTACCATCACAGTCAACCAACCTATCGAATAGTAAGCTATAATACAGCATGTTATGGCATAGCAGCAATGGAAATTTCAGCGGTTATATAATACCTATTGCTTTGACGGAAGTCATAACCAAAACCGAACAATGTGGTTCCCTTTTTGTATCCACATTTCACAAGCATATCAATCATATCATGGAAATGGTATACATTGGTCAAGTGTACACACTTCACCATCTGGAAATCAAACACCATAGAAGAGATTATGATATCATTAAAGGAAAGTACTGTAGAAAAGGAAAAGAAACAACAAAAAAAAAAAAACGAAAATATATATTTGCTTTTTGCAGAGCATGTAGAGTTAATAGATGAGTCTAACCAGTATTATCTTTTTGATAGGTAATACTAACTATTATTATACTATTATTCAAAATTCAAAGAACTTTAATATGTCCTTAATTATGAAAGCAAGTAATTCTCACTTTTCATCATTCATAGTTCACGCCTAGTTAGTTAAATTTCATCATCACTCTTATAACAGTAATCACCTTAAACCTTGTTTCAACGAAAACGAATGTCTGATAGCAGTGTCTATGAAGCAAAGTTCATCACAAGAAAAATTAACCTAATGTTCAAGCTAGCACAAATAATTTAACAATTTCATTTCTTCTGTAGTCCAAATGACCAGGCAATTATTATCTTTTCTTTTTGGGGGGTAAGGGCTGTATGGAATGCAAATTCACAAGTCCAATTTTGTTCTTGAAAGTGCATGAGTTCTCAAATGTCCCTGAAAATGGATCACAATCTTAATAAGACTCATTTTCACAGACTTCTCTAATTGGAGACGAAAGGCTATATAATATTTCAGCAACTAATTTACTATCAATTGGCCAATTTCTTTCATAAAAGATCTTGATGAGAGGTACAGGCAACTACTGAAATGAAAGCACTGGCCGAGAGCCACGAGTCAATATCTGAGACAAAAGAAAGTGAGAGTTTTGTAGGGAAGGATAGAAACTACTTTTTGCAATTAGCCTAATACATTATCAATTATTCCCATGAAAACTTCTAGAACTTTGCTACAGAAATTGGAAAAGAAAGGATCGCTGCCCCTACCTTCCCGTTCAGCCTATAGCACTGCGAGAATCAGATGTAAAATCCAGTGATATCTTCTTTAAGAAGAAAAAAGTTATTAAATACAGACTGGTAAAAAAGTTATTAAATACAGACTGGTAATCTTGAAGTTTATTCTACTCAAACTTCATGTTCCATTCGGTGTTGTCGAAAAGCTCATTTGAGGTGTGTTTAAGCCCTAAGCTAGGGTAGGCACTTCACGTCACTTAGACTGCACTTCCATGTAGGCAAGTTATCAAGGCGTTCACCTCAAACAAGTTATCTTGAATAGAACAATACTAAGCATAATTGTGTTTCGCAAAATGATTTTAAAATTGTTAAGGAAATCATTATGAATGAAGTTGTTAATTTTTCTTGCATGACATATAATTCTATTTTTCTTAGTTGAGCCTTCTTAAACTAAAGTCCACACTTTAATTATGCTTTCTGCTTGAAGCTCCCATAGACCTGATCTGCTTTTTTAGGCTCATTGCCTTTGAGAACACTGGTTCCATTTATTAATTCTTTTTTCGGGACGGGGAATTTAACTTGTCACTTAAATGTACTGTATAGTGTATATTCAAGCAACTAAATTTTATTATTTTTATTTGATAAGATACACTCAAAATTTGTCATTATTTTGCTGTTTACGTGTTAATTATATCATATTTTCGTAGTGTCATGTGCTTGCTTTTACTTTTGGTCATATCTAGTCCTTTCTACGTATGGGTTTTGTGATGAGGGTTCCCAGGAAACAACCTCTCTACTTAGGTAGTGGTAAGATCTGCGTACATTCTACCCTCCCCAGATCCCACTTGTGGGATTTAACTGGGTATGTTGTTGTTGTTGTTGTAAGATACACTCAAAGTAATTATTTGGTGTCTATATATACAAAGGCGATACAGATATTGTTGAGATTACATCATCTCCCCATACAAATTTGTACGTAGCAAAACTACAAAAAAAATTATTTGACAAAATGTGATACCAAAGCACATAGATATACACTTGTGACTACTTAACAATGCAAAACATACCAATGAAGGATCCAAAACGTCAATTGCATAGAGTCCGTAATCATCTTGTGGCACTACTATCTCTGTGCTATCATCCAATGACTCTGTATACCCTGAATATCCCACACCAAAGCCAACAATAAAAACAACAATTCGCCCAAAAGATTTTTTTTAAAAAAAGAACTTGAATGCATACTCTATAAACTTTTCCAGTGTTTAATTTCTAACAAGTCACAATTGTGTGAAACTGTTCCCATCACAACTCATATTACTCCCTACATTTCAATTTGTTTGGCCAACTTCCCTTGTTAGTACAATTCCCATCACAACTCATATTACTCCCAACATTTCAATTTGTTTAGCCAACTTCCCTTATTAGTCCGTTTAAGAAAGAATGTCTCTTCCATTTTTTGGCAATTCTTCAACTGTAACTTTTCACGTGACATGTTTAAAATCACAAGATTAAATAACATTTTGGTATATTCTACGTATCTTTAATTTAAGATCACAAGATTCAAAAGCTTTTTCTTTTTGTTACTTTCTTGAACTCCATAACAAGTCAAAACTAGACCACAAACTGAAATTAAGAAAAATTTAAAAAAACTTGAAAGTGTACTCTATGAAAATCTTCCAGTGTTTGACTACTTCCTAGTTACAATTGTGTGAAAATATTCCCATCACAACTCATATTACTCAGTATTTCAATTAGTATATCTTATTTTCCTTTCCGGTCCATTTCGAAAAGAACGTGTCTTTCAATTTTTTGACAAATCTTTAGTTCTAACTTCTCACGTGGTATGTCTACGACCACAAGATTAAATAACATTCTAATATACTCTCCGTATCTTTAGTTTAAAACAACAATATTCAAAAGATTTTCCTTACTTTCTTCAACTCCGCACCAAGCCAAAACCAACAAACAAATTGGTACGGAGTCAGTACTAATGAACAAAATCATTTGTTTTGCATATATCCAAACAATACCAAAAAATAGGAGAGGAGCTACATTCATCCACGGATGGTCATATGAACACCTTTGTCAGAAAACTTTTTCAAATATATAGGTTAAATATATTTAACTATATATATATATATCGGTTGAACACGCCATTGCCCAAAAATCACTTGTTTTAACCAAAACACTCAAAATCTACTAGCAAAACACTGTTATCATACTCTATACTCCACATTATTTACAACAAAAATATATCTAGTGTAATAGCACAAGCAAGGTATACTAACAGTAGTATATAGAAACTATTTTCGATAAACCCTTGATTCAACTAAACCATATACAAAAACAGTAAAATGTAAGTATTTTCCTCCAAACAATTAAAAAAAAAACACTAAATATGCATAAATAAGAACTCTATTCAGAACTCATAACTAAAAATTTCGAATAAACCTAACCTGTTTTTGCATTATAAATGGACCATAACTTTTTTTTGAACTCAAGTTCAGCAAGGAGAAGTCGGACCCAAACTCGGGTCTCGAAACCAAATTTCTTACTCTTAGAATGGAGAATGGACCCTGCAAGACCCGATACCAACAACACCGGGTTTCTATCAGCAACAACATCGTTAACGGAGTCGGAACTCCGACCCGGTAATAGACAGGAGAAGTAATCTGAGAACATCTGAAACTCCGCCGGAGCTCCGAACGGCGACGGTTAAGTTTCCGGTGTGGTAGTTGAGGTTAAAAATGCATGTAGTTACACTGGGGGACAAAAGTGTCCTTTTATATATTTATAGAAAAAAAAAAAGTTTGGTGGGACTTATTAATTAGTCCTTTTGATTGAAAGAAGTGTGTGGATAAGTGTAATAATCGAAAACGATTTTCTTGAGCCGAGAATTTATAGAATAATTTTCTTTTAAAGTAAAAATAAATTGGGTGTACGTCTCTTCTTCTTTAGATGTTTTATTCTTATAGAAAGATGTGATAGTTAAAAATCATTTGATGTGTGGAGATATATTTTAATTATTTTAAAAAATAATTTTTTTAAGTTGGGAGTTTTATTGAACATAATTTTCTCAAAAATAGAAGTAAACTGAGAATACATTTTGTCTTCTTTAGATGTTCTATTCTTGTAAAAAGTGTAATAATTGAAAATCATTTGATGTATGGAGATATACATTTTAGTCATTCTGAAAAATAATTTTCTTAAGTTGAGAATTTATTGAATATGATTTTCTCGAAAGTGGACGTACCTTGTCTTCTTTTAGATATTAGAAAAATGTAATAATTGAAAATCATTCATGTATGAAGATATATATTTTTGCTATTTTGAAAAATAATTTTCTTGAGTCGAGAGTTTATTAATATATTTTTCTCAAAAGTATAAGTAAATTAGGTATACATCTCATCTTCTTTAAATGTTCTATTAGAGGAAAAGTGTAGTAATTAAAAATTAAGTATGAGATTGTAGACATATTTTAGTAGTTTTGATCCTAAATAATTCGATTTTATTCTTTAAAAGACTTGAAAGAAACACTCTTTATTAAAGATTATATCAGCCAATTTTTAATATTATGAAAAATAAAAATATATAATAAAGAAATAAGAAATGGTTGTCAATCATGGTTATTATTTTATTTATTATAATAAAAACAAAGATCATCAATACACACGTGTACAAGTATTGGATAAAGAAGAAATTTCAAAATTGTGTATTTTGTCAAAGTTTATTATCAACAACTCAAATATTTTTTATTTTTTTCTTTTTGTAAGAAAAATATAAATTATAATATTGATGAAAAAGAATCCAGTACACGTAAAAAAAAACAAGGTGGAAAAAAAGGAAAATGGGACCCTTTTTCTTTTTTTTTAATTAAATAAATAAAAACCTCGTATATAATATCGATGACAAGTTTTTTTTAAAAATATTTTTGTCGATGAATATTTTTTTTGCATTTGTGAACCAATTCTTTTTTTAATTATTTGATATCGAAAAAAAATATTATTAATTTGAAGTATTAGTTAATTTTTAATAATTTTATTAAGATAGTGGATTACTAATTCATGAAATATTATTGCTTATTCGTCAAGTGAATCAAATAATTCTAAAAAAATTTTACGTGTTTTATTAAAGAGGATTATATCATTTATGACGAAAAAAATTCATATTATAAAGAAAGTGTTATTTAAAAAACTTAATTCGAGATGATAGCAAATGCATTTTTGGTGAGAAATCTGAAAATTTCTCCAAACATATTTTACATTTATTAATATGTCTTGTTTCATTAGAAATCTATTCAAATCTTGTTTTTGCATTATTTTTAATTTAAAGAATTTTAATCCCATTGAATTGGATAAATGTATAATAAGGAAGAATAAAAGTCCCACAAGCAATTAAAAACTCCACAAGAAACAAAACTATCACTATTTTCTAGCTATAAATAATTCAATCACTAAAAACAAGTTTATTAAATTACTAATTTAATTACAGTCAAAGATCTCTACAACTTTCTGAATTATTAAAATAAAGAAAGAAATGACTCAGTATATTTGATTATAACTATAGTTTAGTGAAATTAAACATCATCCACTTTTATACTCCATTTAAAATAAATGATACTTACATAATTAAGTAAAAAAAAATTTTGTTTCAAAATTATCTCTTGTTTAGTTACTAATTCAAAAATAAATTATATTAGAATCAATAATGAATACCAAGATAAATTATTTGTCAAGAATGAAATAATAGTATTGAAATTAGCTATATTGTGAACCTCATATTCTTTTCAGAATTTGGAATATGCTTTTAAGGTGCTTCTTTCCCATTTTTTGGATTATTGATTATCTCTTATTATGATTAAATATTTTTATTTATAGTATAAGATTTAGGCCCCATCCAAGATTTATATTTTCACTAATACGAGAGAATGATGTGTACGCGGTTTTACTTTTATCTTATGAAATAGAAAGATTGAATCTAATCAATAAATAATATGACAATCGAAATACAAGAAAAAACAAGTAATATAACACTATTATGAAATAAAATACTGATGCAAAAACACAACTGTCTATTAATATTTTAACTTAATTCTCCAACTTTCATATTTACTTATCTAGGATGTCCGCAGTAAGATATAAGTGTCTCAAATCTTATTTTAATCATTCTTTATTGATCATCAAAACTCACCCTAGTCACCCTCTTACGTCTCTGATCTCCAATCTCCCAATATCAATATTTCGACTACTCAAGTCAGTATATATACAAAAGTAGCTATAATGGAGCAATTTAGCCGTCTTTTTCACCTTTTTCCTAAATAATGGAGTTGAAGTTATTTTTCACCTTTTTCCTGAATAATGGAGTTGAAGTTATATAAAAATAAACTGACAAAGCGTCAAAGAATACTATAATTTGGGTGACAAAATTGACCAAGTTAAAGATTACAAGACATCTCACACAACTTTCAATGAGAATGTTGAAATTGTTCGAAAGAAAGAACATTTTTTGACGCAATCCACCTTTACGAAAGAAAATAAGCATCTTCGTTTTCACATAACAGCAAATCCAATAGTATATTACAATATATTTTGACTTAACAAATAAATTACAATGAATGAACACAAACAAACAATCAAACAACCAAACTGACCCTGGAAATATTGAGCATTTTGTAACTGCAAGGATTGACGTTTTTTCAGAGACTCTAGCACTTTTTTGCAAGCCATCTTCTTGGCCATTACTTTGCCACGTTCCGAGCACGTTTCTCTGTGTGTAACACCATTTGCTTCGACCTCTACTGTCATACATGTTCTACCATTCTCACGAGAGATAACATTTTTCTTCTTTGTATAACCTTTCTGTTCACATAGTTCACTTAACTCTCTTACCGGATTGGGCTTTAATGTCTGAGGGGTAACCAACGGTCCCAAAAGAGGTTGAATGCTCTGAAATGTAATATCTTTGTTGAATCCAGAATCAACAAAGATTGCTCCAGCAAGGGACTCAATGATATCTCCAAGCACCTATAAGTGAACCAAAAACGAAAATGAGTTAATCCCATAACATGTTAAGATGAGCTCTGACAATCAGAACGATTTAAGAGGCAACTAAATACCTTGGGGAAAGAAGTTTCAGCCTCCCATCCAAACGTGGACACAAGGTCCAATTTCTCAAAACCTTCAACAGTACTAAATATCTGCCTTTGCAGATCTTGCGAGGCATGAAGAATGTGCTTGTGCAGGCCAGCCTTAACCGCAGATAGAGCATAGCATTCATTGTTTACAGAGGCAGACCTCAAATCAGTAATTAGTCCTGGAGTCAGTCCCGGATATTTGGAATAGAGATGTGCTGTAACGACATAATCTAGCACTGCATCTCCAAGAAATTCCAAGCGCTGCAAAGTCAGGTGATCATATCAGCATTTGAACCAAGAGAGTTAAAAGAAACCAAATATTGATTTTAAAGGAACTATAAAACCATAACACGACAAAAAATGGTTCATATTGATCATGATGCATATTTCAAGTTAAAACAGCTTCAAGAAATGGTTTTCGTTAGTAACCAAATGGAAACGATCGATCTGTCAAGAACTAACAATAACAAGCATAATTAGTGACCCTCTAAAGTTAAATGCTGATAATTTTCTGCAATGAATCCACCACAAAAGAATTTGACAGTGAATTTTCATCATTATGACTGCTTAGGCCCCCCTCACTTTCTTTAGTTTGCTTCTGCTTATAAATCGCTTCCAAGGCATAAACAGAACTTTTCCACCTTTCCTCAGTTCAGTTTTTGGGTACACTAGTGAGTGCCCATTTCACAAAAGCAGTATCAGAAAACACCTCAGCGACTGGTAACAATTGAAAGAACAGAGAATTTGCTGCTGTTCTTTTACATGCCAACCAAGTCTGTGCTGACTGAATTTCCAGGACTGCAAGAGTTGAGCCAACCGAAACATGATCTGCATCTCCATACGTGAATCTCATCGCTTCACTTATATATACACTAATATATATTACTCGAGATCTCAGACGATAGATTGGTTCAAATGTGAGGATACTGATATTGAATTAAGAATAGGATGCAACGCAAGCAAGATAGGATTCATATTATCAATATATAAAACCATGAAACTTCCTTGCATGAATAATACAACACACTTTTTCCTTGACACTAGCAGCTGTAAGAAGAGCCATCAAATGCTTTTGCAGCCTTAGGCTAATAAAATGTTCAGGTTCACAACTTTCTCAATCTAGGCAATACCATATTTTAGAAATCAAACTGCAAATTATAGATCCAAGAATTTAACAACTTTAAGATAGATAATATTTGTTTACGAGAATAACCTGATAGCATCGTGGAATCTCAGGTAGCATGTAAGAACCATGAGTTAGCGCTTCAACAAGCAGAGAAGGATCATTGAAATTGTAATGTAGCAGGGATTCCAAGTATCTGACATTGACTAGCTTCTCAGCATTCACGGGAAAGTGCCTTGACATAGGTGCATAAACAAAATTGATGTCCAACCCAAGCCATTGCAGAAATGATAAAGCCGCAACTTCCCCACCCGAGCTGAGGTAGGCACCAATTAGTGCCTCAACCACATCAGCTACTATCTTACTTTTAATCTTCTGTTTATCCCTACTATATATTTTATTTGAGGACGTTAGGAACTCCTCGTCAAAGCTGTGATCTTGAGAATTATCACCAGGAATGATCCATGCTTTAAGATTGAATGGTTCATTACGGATAAATCCCTGTAACGAAAGGTTCTTAGAAGGGAAAACCAAAAGAAGAGAAGAATAAAGTCGAGATAGCATTTGCATCCACCACCACACAAGAATATGCAGTTAAACCAATGAAATATTAAGGAACTGTAGAAACTCTTTAAAAATCCACTGGGATATTTGCTAATACAAGTATCCAAAAGCACTCGCTCAAAATTGACATATCCTAAAATAACAACAACAACATACCCAGTGAAATCCCATAAGTGGGGTCTGGGGAGGGTAAAATATACGCAGACCTTACCACTACCTAAGTAGAGAGGCTGTTTCCGAGGAACCCTCATCTCAAAACTCATGCGCAGAACGGACTAGATATTATCAAAAGTAAGGAAAGCACATGACAGTACGAAAGTATACTATAGTTTAAAACATAAACAGCACGCAAACAACACATCAAAAATAGGGAAAACACATGACAGTACGAAAATATACTATAGTTTAAAACATAAACAACACGCAAACAACACACAAATACTGACAATTACGTACTAGAAAGAGAAACACTGATACTCAACCCTATAAGGCCCCCTGACTACCTAACCTTACTAACCAATTAACCTACTATTCTAATTCGCGACCTCCACTTCTTCCTACCTCCCCCAGTACTTCTTCGGTCTACCTCTACCCCCTCTGAGTACCTCCTAAAACTAACCTTTCGCACCTCCTAACAGGAGCATCAACCACAATCAAGATAATTAACTCAAAATAGATAAAAGAGAAATAAATGTGTCCTTCGAAAGCAGGGGAGGACTTACCAAGTCTGGATTCACGGAGCTCTGAACCTCCACGATTCGCCTGCTGAAGTCCTCTATCTATAGAATCTGCATCATAAAATGATGCAGCGCCAAAGGGGCGTTAGTACATGGAATGTACTATATGTAAAACAGGCTAAAATAAACAGTAAGGGCTATATAATATACAATGACATCAACTCATCAATCACTCAACCTTAACTCAGAGTAAGGAACATGACTCTATCACATCACTATCAATCAGGACATCACAGTATTATATAAATCTCAGAGTACTATCAACATTAAAATCTATCTGGGAGTTTTTATAACTGACGATCACCATCTATGAACCAATGATGATACAACGAAGAGATGTCGTTGCCACATCTGCCCAATACCTTGCCGAGGTAAAGGACGAGTCTGTTGGGGATCCCAAAAAAGTCTGTCAAGTCTTTTGCGGGATAAAGGAAACATCCGCTTTCACGGTCTAATCCTCTCCTATGCAGGCTACGTAGTTGATGCGTACGAGTGAGACTCACTCTTACCCATTTCAGTGTTAATACTCCTCTCAGGACTCAATATGCTCATAAGTCTATCAATATTAGGCTGATTATACAACCAACCCCCTCCCCCTCCCTGGTAGGGACCTCATTTCATCTGACATTCTATCAACTCAAGGAATAGATTCTTCCTTTGAAAGCTAAGGTTCCATCTCCTTTAGATTTTAAGAATACTAATTACATCAACTTCAGCCATCAAAATACTCATCTCAAGACCCAAACCAAATCATTAATACAGTCAGACCGTCAAAACTTTAGACATTTTCCCTAAGTTCATTCTTGAAGTCTTTAATAGAGAATTCATGTAGCGTAAATACATANATCTTCAAGAATTACAATTCAAGACCTATCAACTATCAATCTCTAACTTACTACATTCATTGGGGCATATGTGAGAACAATCTCATGTTCTAGGTAGCCTTTACATACCTGAGATGAAAATTGTACTAATCTTCTACAAAAATTCGAAATCAAGCTTTGAAACCCTCAATTATTTCTTCTTCTTCTCTCAGTTCTCCCGTTGAAACTTAGAAAATAATGAATTTTTGAAACATTTCGTACGAGTTTAAGACTTAAAAACACGTTTTGGGACTTAAAAATGGGTTGGGAATACCCAAAATACCTTTCCCATATTTAAAAAAAATTGCCAGAAAAATTGTACTGGTCCACGATGCGCCAAGGGGCGTGGACCAGTACATTTCGCAAATTTTTGAGAATTCTAATTCCCATCGAAAAATTTAAAAAAAAGGCAAAGTGTTGCTCCCCGCCCCTCCGCGTTGCGCCAGGGGTGAGACAGACACTGTCTCGGCATTAATTAGCGAAAATTATTTTTCGCTCCAGTTGCTCTTAAATTAGGTCAATACCATTTTTCCACTCGATTTTCCGCGCTG
>DF366152.1:24197-43408 GCA_000787875.1 Solanum virginianum
TTTTCAACTCAGTTGCTCTGAAGAAAGGTCGAGACCATTTATTCAATCAATTTTTCTTGCTGATCGCAAATCCGATCTCAAATTTTCCATCAGAGCTTTGGAAGATGCGTTGTGTGCATGATTATGTTTTAGGGGCGTTTCGGTAATTTTATAGGGTGTTACAACACCCAATTTTTACCATCCTCATAAATTAATTATTGAGATTCTTCAATCTTTCAACAATTAGAAATAACTATTTTGAAAAATTCAAAAAAATATTGTATGTCATTTAGTGCTAATCTTTTAATTTTTAAATATATATATATATATACACACACACAAGTTAAGAGTACATGTATTACACGTGTAATATTGCGTTAATAAAATAAATGATTATGTATACATTATATCATTAAGTATAATTAAAAAAAATAACGTAAATTTTGTAAGATAAAAAGTGCACTTAAAGAGGAACATGATAATTAATCATTACACTAACAATTAATGAGCAAAATTAAATATAGTGAACTAAATTGGGTCATTGATATATGCAGTCTTTATAACTACCTATATGAGTTAGAGAGATTTTTGAAAGACCCTCGTCTTAAACAAATCACAACGATAATAAAATGAAAAATAGATAATGGGAAGAAACATGACGATTAATAGTAAAGTAATTTGGGAGCATATATGCAAGGAACTATAGCAACACAACAAAGTGTGATCACCTACATACGATATCAAATATCAAAAGTCAAAGACTATATTAATACTACAACTGACATGGTACTCTATAGTACTACTAAATCAAATACATAAATAAGCTAGTACTAGGATAACTCTTAACTATATACTAACCTTCTATCTTTATATGCAATCCCCATACCCCCTATGTAAGGTCGCATCCGCAGTAAGCTTAAAATGCTCCATATCTTATCTACCTCTCCTTGATCCCACTATATCCAACCTCTCACACCTCCACATTAGGGCGTCCACATATCTCCTTTTTATATGTCTAAACTATCTCAGTTTCTCTTCCCTCAATTTGTCACCACGGAGTCCACTATACTATATTTCATATATCCTCATTCCTGATCCTATTGCTTCTCATATGTCGACACATCAACATCAACATCCTCATTTTCACCACTTGCATATTTTGAGTTTAGGAGTTCTTGATTGACTAACATTCCGCCTCATATAATAAAGTCGATCTAACTATCACCATACAAAATGTAGCTTTAAGTTTTGATGATAGTACTCTCTTGTCATACAACACATCGGATGCAAGCCTCTACTTCATCCATATTGCACCAATATGATATGTTTACATTATCGTCAATTCCTTTATTTCCTTAATCAGGACCCAGGTACTTAAATCTTTCGCTCTTGATGATAACTTGTGTCTCTTGGTGATAACTTGTGTATCAAATTTCTATTATGTCTACCTCATGCATCACATCACTAAATTTGCACTCCAAATAATCGATTTTGGTCTTGATCTTGCTTAATCTGAATCTTTAAGACTCAAGAGTATGTCCCCATACTTTCAACTTATCATTAACTCAACAATAAGTCTCTTCTATCAAAATAATGTTATTTTCAAATAACATGCGTCATGGCAGCTCATCTTGAATATATGTCGTATCAATTCATCCATCACAATGACAAATAACAATGGGTTAATCATTGATACATGGTACAATGCCATCTCGACTGAAAAGTACTGTGAGTCTCCTTTCACTATTCTTACCTGAGTCTTGGTTCCATCGTAAGAGAAACAGAATTACTATACCAAGGAGTATAGTTTAATGTACTGTCTGTCTAGCTGTGATATATGCAATTAGGTTATACCTTATTTTTCAAAGTAAGAAATTTGTACAGTACTATTTTCACATGGTTAATTATAATTTTTCAATATTTTCATTTATGGCTGAGATATTTCTGGTTCTTAGTCATAGTCCTTAAAAATATGCATTTAATAAACGCTTATTCATGATTTTAAATATTTTTCACTTTTGAAATGTATGGAGTTGTGTTAATTGGTTGTACTTTGAAAATATTAATGTTAATTAAACAGGAGATACTTTTCATACATCAATCTTTTGACTTGTACATGTGTATTTTTTTTAATTATATATTCTACTGAAGCAATGCAAAGAAGAACAAAAACAATGCAAAGAAGAGCTAAACATTGACTTCCTAATAAAGTATCATGTTGAAAAGGTTTGGACAACAGAAAATAAACATCTGTGACAGTTATCTTGGACTTGTAAAAAAGCTGATTTAAATGTCACAAAGATAGTATAATCATAACATGACTTTTTACGTAAATATGGAGCTCGACTGAATTATGGAAAGAGAAGGCAACAACTCTCTAGAGGAGATTTTGTTCACATATATATGAGCGAGCATCCACTATGCACTAGGTTTGAAGAATTCGACACGCCCCTAATGACATGATTGAAGACTAAGCAAATTAAAATAGATCAAAATAGAGAATTTTAAGGAGGACCACCCTTAACATAAAACAGAAGCACTAATTATGTCCAAAACATACATATTTGTGCCGCTTATAATTTAGGGATGCAAATATCTCTAGTAATGCTACATCTAATGCTAATATGACCAAAATCAAGCACACTGCTATCAAATAGATTAAATGTACAACTAATTGTCATTCTTTCAAGCACCAAAATTAGTAAATATCCCAACATATATTGTAACTTAGGGATATTCAGCATAACATGGGTTAAATGTACAAATGTATTTTAAAACTGAAACAAAAGGTAAAAATGCAGAAAGCAAACTAATATTTCAGCACGTCAGAAAAAGAAACGCAGAAACTATCAATAATAAAATCGCATGAGAAATGAAAATAAAAATGGAGAAATCACTCACTACTATACAGACGACTAGAGGAGGGAGGCAAGGTTGCGAGAGAAAAGGTGGTGGGAGGCAAGGTGGCGGACGGGAGGCACAAGGTGGTGCGTAGATGGCGAGGGTTTCTTTTCAAATCAGAGAGGGAATTGGGAAAGAGACATGAGTTTAGTATATTTGTAACTTTACTTTTTTTTATTTTTTTTTTATTTCAAGAACTAATTTTTTTATTTTTAATTTTATTAAACTTAAAGAGGCCTCATGAGTTCTCTTATCTTAAAATATTATTGACTAAAGTTGACTAAAAAATAGAGATTTGACGAGGTTTTTAAAAATAAATTATTATTTTTTATTTTAACAAATAGGGACCTCGTGAAGTCGCATTTTTAGTCAAGAATTTGGCTGAAGAAAAGGAGACCTCATGATGTCTCTCTTTAGTCGAAATCCTATATCATAATTTGACAAAATTTGATGAAAGAATAAAAGACCTTGTGAGGACTCTCTTCTATAAAAGAATATTTTAAAAATTATGGATGCAGATATCGACCTCATGAGGTCTCTTTTTAGCGACCTATTTATGAGGTCTCTTTTTTTAGGTCTCTTTTTAGAATTTTTTTACTAGTGCACAATGTGAAATTGTGGGATAAACAATTGAAGTTGCATTTTTGATAATGTCATACCTATCGGACACTATGCACATTCCTTCACGAAATCCATAAGTATCTTTTATTTGTTGAAAGAACCACTCTCACGATGCATCATTTTTTGAATTTACTATGACAGAGACAAAAGGCAAAATATGACAAGTAACAAAAATTAAAAAATAAAAAATTCAGCACATACACACTAATACATGACTTTACAAATACTATACAACTCATATAAACTCTTATAAAACATGTATACAAAAATAATACAAAATTAAATATGAAGTTTCAGCATATACACATATACACATATATATATGATCTTACAAATATTATACAACTCATATACATTATTATACAATAAGTATACATTTAAAATAAAAACTGGAATCTATCATTAGCATCCAGTTGAAGCAATAAGTATGGTGTCTTTATATGTTGCCTGCAAAAAGCTTCGATCTATAACTATTATAGTTGTGCAATATATTCATCTTTTGATTGATGCATAGAGTGCAACGTAAAAACATCAAAAGTGCGTCCATCTTCTAATTGTGCAACCTTGTTATTGATCCTGAATTTCTATGTGCAATCATATACAAGCACATCGGTAGCTTACAATACCATCTAGCAGGGTTTCCTCTTATCAATTCAATTGTCTTTTCTTTTGCCCTTCATGCTTGCGTATAAGTCAACTCAATAGAATAATCCTTTTGAATATCGTTTATGATATTATTAGGTATATAGACAGTTTTAGGATCGTCCAGTTTGTCCATCATCAAACTTACAAAAATAGTTAAATTAGCTTAATTTTCCGTCATATATAATTTTAGTACATTGCACAGGTAAAGTTTATTGAAACTTTGAACTTTGAATATATCTGATTTACTTAAGCTTGCAGATTTGAATGATTAGTAGCAATTTTTGTCATAGCGAAGATCATACTTAATAAAAACACTAATAATTAATATACAAAAGTATACAAACAAGTTATAAAAGTATACAAACAAGTTACATCACCTTGTTTAACTTGGTCTTTTGATCCAACATTAAAATTAATTTTGAATAGGCAATAACTTTGACAATTGTTTTCTTATTCTTATAGATTTGTCGTTTCTTATTTTCCAAGTGAAAGCAATTAGCAATAATATGATTTACCTTCTCTTTCACTATTTCACCACACTTTGTACTTCCAGCCTCAAGCATTTCAATTGTATCAACATGTATACTTGTTGTATATTTCCTCTAATTTTTATGCAGATAGTAGCAACTCTAATCATGTTGTTGAAATCTTCCATAAAAAAATTTTTCACCGTGACACAAGTGGATATGAAGATGATATCCTGCATTTTTCGTCTCAATTTCATATACATGTTATTGTGGACCAATATAGTTGAAATCTGATCAGTGCAGACATTTAATCTTCATGTAGTATAAAGCGGAATCGACACCAATTTGTGTAGAAATAATGGTGGTTAGATCTGAAATTGACAATAACAATATCAACAATATAATTGACTCAATCACCATTTTGCTGAATTAGAATGGTGAAACAATCCATCAAAATGAAAAAAAAAATTGAAATCAGAATAAAATTGAATTGATTTTCAGCCAAATTTGTGAGAAGATTGTTGTTTGCTCGAATCACGTTTTTCCATTTTGGATCTCTCTAATAGTGTTGGTCTGGTCCAATTGTTTGTTACAGGTGTTGTGTATTTTTCAAACAATGTTACTGTGTTTTCTGTCCAGCCCAATTATTATATTAAATTACGCTCTTCGTAGGAGACGGACTTAACTATATTTATTTCAAGTACGTGACAATCAACAAATTCTGAATCCAAGTATATACGTCCCAAGTCATGTGCTAGCTTAATTAGGATAATAAGAGTGAATAATTAAATAAGGACGTTTGTAAGGATTGTATTTGTTTTTGAGAATTTTTACCCACAATATATTATTTAAGAATTTTTGTTGTTTCTACAAGTGGCTAGAAAATCTTTTTCTCTTATATAGTTTTACAAAGTCCTAAACTCACTATCTTTAGGTGTGGAAATGTTTGTCCTAGTTTAAAAAAAGTGTAGTATATTTTTACATCGCCATTATACGTAACTCAACTCAAAGGACTTTATAAATTAGTTTTTGCTTCAATTCATATTTAGTCTGGTCGTGAGCAATCTACGTTTGTGATCTCGTATATTCCGCTTCTCTGACATCTTACTGAGTTTCTCACCTTATTTTTTTAGCAAAAAATTGTTCCATGGTGGTAAAGTCTCATCTTGAGTGTTGACAGTAGTTGCAATAGTTCTCCAAAATGAGATAGTTTATGCACCGAACAATATTAAATTTATTTCCATAAATTTGACACAATAATTCTTTTTTTCTTGGTACAGTGAAAAAAATATACTCACAATATTAATTGTGTAACACTAGTTAAATAATGTTGTTATTTGAAATGCTTCAACAAGTCAAAATTGAAGACTAGGGTCGGCCAAAAAAAAAGGTGCACCAACGTAGAATAGACGTGACAGCTTACTTGACACTTTGATTCCAAATTTTAGACTAAAATACCATTATAAACGTTGATGAATTTTTGAAATATAGAGGTATATATGTGCCTCCACTATATCACTATAGCTTTTAATTTGATGTGGACCAAAAAAAGCTAAGACTAGCATGTAATTGAGCTTACCTTTTTGACAAATGAAATGAACATAGATTCCTTAGACTTGCCCCAAAAGAATGGAATGAAGAAGAATATATATGTAGGCTTCATTCTATAGAATATATATGGATGGTGTTGTTTTAGTGTTGTGTCCCTTTTTCTATGGTACTCCTCTCCCTAACACTTTTTTGTTATTCATGACTCAATGTTTCTTTTCCCAAATTATAAGGTTATCACTTAGATATTATTATGCATCAGCATTTGATGATGATCCTTAGGGGCATGCAAGGAAGTGATGTCATATACCCAGTCAAGAAAAATCTTGTTATACATCAACTTAATTGTAAATAGAGGATCCACATAAACCTAACTACTCTAAGAGCTTAAAATACCACCTTAGCTTTAAAAAGTGGATATCTTAATTTTTTACTACTACTTTTTTTTTCAATTCTCTTGGTACATAATATACATTTTGAGCTTGTGATTAATTTGGATCAGGCAAATGCTTCCTATCAGATCAAGATTTGAAATTGATAAAATGATCATGGTGGTTTAAAAAGATGTATGAAATGTGTATATATATATATATATATATATATATATATATATATATATATATATATATATATATATTGATGAAAAATTGGTCACATATGATAATGAGTGTCGACTAAGGAAAGAAGCATAATTACACAACCGAAAAGAAAAGGAAAATGACAGCTCTAAATTTTGAAAAGACAAACACAAAAGAAATATCTTCCACCATTTGATTTTTCTCTAGTTTCTTACTTTGGTAATTTTTTCTTCTTACTTGCCTTATATTATAGTATAAAATTTAACTTTCACTTAAATTTTTCTTTTTTAAATTATATTCTCTTTCCTTGCCCACAAATTTTTTCCTTGAAAAGAATAAATCCTTTTCAATTATGAGTTGGATATAATGTTGAGAGAATTATATAAATTTGCTGTTCACACAAATGAATATGAGGACACTTTAGTCCATTGTATTTCTGCCACAAGAATTAAACTGAAGATTTAGGAGAGCAGATTTGGCTTGTTTCTTGAAAATTTATATTAAAAGACAAAAGTCCATTAAAAGTGCAAATATCTTCCTCACAATTTGGTCCCCATTTTTAATACACGCTTCTCCCACTTTATCATATTATTAAAATTCAAAAAAGCAGTTCAAACATGAAAAAGAGAAAATATAACTATTAATTTTAAGTAAATAAATAATAAATATGAAACGGACACATATATAGTTGGCCTTTTCCTAAAGTATATTATATATTTATAGTTTTGAAGTTTCGTCTCCTCATTCTATGGATGCAATTAAAGTTTGACAAAAAATTTGTCCTTGTTGATTATATTTAGTTTAATTGGCTGTGGTGTGTGTAGCCCCTTGAAACAGAAACCAAGGTGGCTTATTGCAACATCAAAAGGGCAAATATTATGTAGAAACTTAACCCTCATCTCCACCCTTCTTTTATTAGCCGTCCCCAGTTGTCAATTGTGACCCTTTGTTTTCCTAGAATTATAGTTACCACCAAAATGGTTATTTATATACTGTCAATTTATGTATCATGTGGTGCAATGAATAATCAACATTATCATTAAAAATAAATAGCTCTTTATGTAATAGCTTCTTTTTATCATCACACGTACCTTGGGGTGTTGCCTGTTGGGAATCCCATGCGCCACTTCCCATGCACAGTCCTGACCCTCTCTCACTTTTACACTTACACCTTGTTTGGTTCACCACACAAATAGTTCATTTTTGGGGGTGAAAAGTGAATGGACCAAGTATAATATACCATACTGCCGAGTATTACCGATAATAATGTTGTCTTTGTTTTAAAGCAAAAAAGAAATAGTAAGATAGAAATTAAGGTTATTTATTATCATAATAAAGCTAATCCTCGTATAAGATATTCAAGGAAATGAATTACAAATTGAATACTCTAGTAAAATATAATCTTAGGAAGATATTATGTGTTTTATTCATTGATCTTCTATGATTATCGATTTTATATGCTGGAGGTTGTAGTTGTATGAATAAAAGAACATTGGTAATGAAGCATGACATGGATCTCTCAAAATATTGGCCTTGATTTAAAATAATTATATCGAAACTTTAGTACAGTACTATTTTTTTAAAAAAAAATGTGAATAACCAAACGACCCTTCTTATGCACCTTCGTGTAATTACCTCCCCCAGCTTGGAGTTCGACTCTTGAGTCGAAGAGAGAAAGCAAATTCCATTCTGTCTTGGCTACTTTTTTTCATGTTGTCCCCATATACGAGGAAGAGCTACCATAAGAATTATGAATTCGATTGAACTCAATAATTTAATTTAATTTATATATATAATGAATATATATTAATTAATTATTATTTAGAACAAATCAATTAAAAATTTTAATTCATAAACTTGAAATCATGACTCTTTCTTTGCCATATATGTGCAAGGTGATCATTGGTGAAAGACAATCATAGTTGACATCCTTTTTCATACATGTAAAAGGAAACAAGGTGGTACTATTATTTTAGTTTATTTCCTAATTAGCATTAACCTAGCATATGTACACCGAAATATTAGGGATCCTTTTTATTGTCTTATTCAAAGAAAAGGGTCGAAAATGTTTTTAAATAATGTGAAATTAAATAAAAATATCTTTTGTTAGCAGTATGGTCTAAAAATATTTATGTTGTTAATATTTTGATCCAAAAAATTTCTTGTCTTTAATGCTCGAATCTAAAAATGCTCTTATTTTTTTAATAAAATAGAAAATATTTTATTTATTAGTACTTTTTGAATTGAAGAAGATAAGTATTTGTTAATATGGTTTTTGATTTTAACGTTAATTAAGATACAATAATCATAATGTCATATAACACAAAAGTTTATTGCATTGGCTAAATCACAAAATATCCTTAAAATATCGTCGATGGAATTATTCTTGACCCCTTTCTCATTTTAACTTTAAAATCAAGAAATATTTTAGTAAATGTTTATCTAACTTCAATTCAAAAAATATTAAGAAATAATATAAAAATATTTCCTAGTTTATTAGGAAAAAGAATTTTATCCTTTTTCTAAATGAAAATTAATGAAGTGGGAGTGTGGGACTAATATTATTAGTTAAAAGAGTACATAAAGTCATTCTATTTTTAATTGATAATACGAGATTAAGAAGAAAAAAAATATTTTGCAATTTTTATTAGTTAAAAGGGATTTTAAAAGAAAAGAAACAAGAAAATATTCTCTAAAAATAATATTTATACTAGAAAAAGAATGCATCTTTATAAAATGATATGTTTGTTTGAAAAGGAATTTTGACCCAATTAAGGATAATAGGGACATTTCGAACCAAATTATTAAGAACAGGAGCATTTTTGAATTAAAATACTAGCATGAGAAATATTTTTAAACCATAATAATAATGAATGACATTTTTGTTCAATTTTATGCAATTTAATAGCATCTTGTACACTTTTCTATTTTACTAATTTAGTCTACGTGCTTTGCATGTATATGCCGTATGAGTCAATTTAAATTTTTTTATATAAATAGTACTTTCCATTATAATAAATACATATAAACAAAATTAAGTAAATATTGTTAATTTGATGCAATAGCTTAATCTATTATGAACGAGCAAATATGAGAAAATCAATTCAATTACTTATAATATACAGACATATTTATAATTTATGAATACATAAAGTTGAATAGTTAGGAGTAAAACAATTAATTGATTAAAATTTAATTTTAAAAAAGACTCATAAATATGAAAGAAGTTGTTTAATGTGTCAACATAATTTCAATTACTCTTTTTCTTTTTAAATTTGTTATATTACATACTTTTATTAACAAAATATTTGATAATCAATATTTTAATTAATTTCAAAGTCTTAAATATTAAAAAAATAATAATATTTTTTTTCTTTTTTCCTTCATAACATAGACAATAATTTATATAGAATAGTCCAATATTTATAGGGCATTCTTTGGTCTTGTCATTAAGTTTTTAGCCCTAAAAATATTGACTGATTTCAATTTTGGTCAATTGAATTTTTTTTTATTTTAGTACAATACCTTAAACCATTTAATGAACTATTAAATATTCTATATGTGGGATTATTTAGATATGTTGAAGTTAATTATGTTGTGATTACTTATTCTTATCTTATTTCTCAGTGAATGTTTGATTTGCTGTATTTTGTTTACAAAAATACTCTCCAAGTAGTGAAAAGTGATATATAAAAAAAGTTTAAGGTATTTTTGATATTTTAATTACTTATCCTTGGATTGTTATTCCACCCAAGAACATAGATAACTTATTTGAGTATTAGCTAGTTTAGTCTACGTGTTTTGCATATATGTGTTGTGTCAATTTAAAAATTATATATAAATAGTATTTGTCAAAAATAAATACAATATTCATATAAATAAAATTAAATAAATGTTATTAATTTGATGTAATAGTTTAACCTATTATGAATGGGCAAAGATGAGAAAATCAATTCAATTACTTATAATATAAAGACATGTTTATAATTTATGAATAAATAAAGTTGAATAGTTAGGAGTAAAATAATTAACTGATTAAAATTTAATTTAAAAAAAAGACTCTTAAATATGAAAGAAGTAGTTTAATGTTTCAATGTAATTTTAATTACTCTTTTTCTTTTTAAATTTGCTATATTACATACTTTTATTAACAAAATATTTGATAATCAATATTTTAGTTAATTTCAAAGTCTTAAATATTAGAAAAATAATATTTTTTTTCTTTTTCCTTTTTTCTTCATAACCTAGACAATTATTTATATAAAATAGTCCAATATTTATAGGGCATTCTTTGGTCTTGTCATTATGTTTTTAGTCCTAAAAATTGACTGATTTCAGTTTTGGTCAATTGAAGAAATCTGTATTTAGTACAATACCTTAAGACATTTAATGAACTATTCAATATTCTATATATGTTGGGTTAATTAGATATATTGAAGTTAATTATGTTGTGATTACTAATTCTTATCTTATTTTTTAGTGAATGTTTGATTTGCTGTATTTTGTTTATAAAAATACTTTTCAGTTAGTAAAAAGTGATGTATAAAAAAAGTTTGAGGTATTTTTGATATTTTAATTTTTTATCCTTGGATTGTTATTCCATGCAAGAGTATAGATAACTTATTTGAGTATTAACTAGTACGTGCTTTGCACGTACATATGTGTCGAGTTAATTTAAAAATTATATATAAATAGTACTTGTCATTAAAATAAATACAATATTCATATAAATATAAATAAATAAATGTTATTAATTTGATGCAATAGCTTAATCTACTATGACGGGCAAAGATGAGAAAATCAATTCAATTATTTGTAATATAGAGATATGTTTATAGTTAATGAATACATAAAGTTGAATAGTTAAGAGTTAAATATTTAATTGATTAAAATTTAATTTTAAAAAAAGACTCCTAAATATGAAAGGAGTAGTTAAATGTTTCAATATAATTTCAATTACTATTTTTCTTTTTAAATTTGCTATATTACATACTTTTGTTAACAAAATATTTGATAATCAATATTTTAGTTAATTTCAAAGTCTTAAATATTAGAAAAATAATAATATTTTTTTCTTTTTTCCTTCCTAGCCTAGACAATTATATATATAGGATAGTACTAAATCAAGAATAAATTCTAAATATAAAGAAATTTCTAATTCAAAGGTGAATCTTGAAACTAAATAAATAAAAGCTAACATAAAAATTAAGAAAAATAGTGACGAGATGATTTTGTCTAAAAAATAATGAAGGCAAAAAGTTCAAACAATATTTCTAAGGACCTTCACGCTTTTAATATATTATAGATTTATTTGACTGGTTAAAAATTCTTGAGTTTGAATTTTTTTTCATCACTTGTTGTATACTAAATTATACAATACAACATTATGAAGCGCAAGTACTCTTGTAACACCAAACCCATGACAATTAATAAGATGAATACTTGGAGATCATGCACATCATTTTGCACTAGTATGTTATTCAAAAAATATTTCCATTCATAAAAAGTGAAATTTGTTGTCTTGATATTAGGACATACCAAATACCAATAATATTTAGTAGAATAATTGGAGAGGTGGAATTTTTTGTTGTCCAAGAATAATGGAATATTGTTATCTATCCCTCATTATTGTTCAACTCTTACAAACCCTAAAATAGTTATTAAAATCTACACAAAAAGCTTCATTAACAAGCACCCACTTGTAAGTTTAAACACTTGCAGGATTTATATGTATCTCAACAATAAAAATATCTCCTCAGAAAGTCTTTCGCAACATAAATACCAAGTAATGAATCACAATAAATATCGAATAGTTTGCCAGCAGTAGTGATTTTAATAAATAGATTCCTACTGGGGCAAGTGGCGCTGAGAGTCACAAAAAATACAAGACTATATATTACTAAAACATCATTATTTTTTTAATTAAAAAATCACTATTTTTCTATTGAATGCCAAAAAAAAAAAAATATATATATCAATGGTTATTCATACGAATATTTTGATTGAATCAGTGAGGAAAAATATAGTAATATTTTCATACGAAAAAGTTAGAAAGTTTTCACTACTTTAGTGAGTATCTATTTTTCGCGATACATTTTTTTAGTAAGTTGATTAAATGAGAAATGATGAGAAAATTGTGTTTTATAGCATAAATTTCTGGCAAGAGAATTTTGTTTCTAATAGTAACACTATCATAATATCCAAGTAGCATCTGAAAAGTTAAAATAATTTTAATATTAGAATGCTCTATGATTTTATTAGCGTAGTTAACTCATATTAGTATTTAAAAAAGTTGAATCTACGAATTGAAAGGAGTGTATTATGTAGAATGAAGGCATACTCCGTATAACATCTTCACTTATAAGAATAGAGACTGTTAGCTTGACTTCTTAAATAAGTTTTTGGAAATTTGATAAAATATGTGTTAAAATTAGTAAACAAATCTACTACAATTTTCTATATATATATATATATTT
Organism: Solanum virginianum; assembly: GCA_000787875.1. Taxonomy (NCBI): domain Eukaryota; kingdom Viridiplantae; phylum Streptophyta; class Magnoliopsida; order Solanales; family Solanaceae; genus Solanum; species Solanum virginianum. The sequence continues at coordinate 37,413 of DF366152.1, forward strand.
GATAAATAAAGAAAATATTTATATGTTTAGTAATATAGGGGCTTATTCAGTTTGAGCCCCATCAATTGAAACAATATTCTAGTCCTATTTTGCTTCATGGAAATTTATATTAGTATCCAGTCAAAAGTCAAATGTTCTTTCCAAATAAAATTTGTCGGGAAATAATAAGTTCTTATTTTATTATTTATTGGAAAGTATTTTAATCTCAATATGAAATTTCATTTCAGTCACCCCAATTTAATTGGAAGTATCGAACATTGAGGTTACTTTAAAAAAAATAAAAATAAAAGAATGCTGACGTTTTATGAGGAAAATAAAAGGACTCATAGTCTCTTTGGATTTATTTTAAAGTATTTTTATATAGTTTTTGCGTAAAATGAAAAGAAATATTTTAAACATTTATTCAAGTCATAAGTTAAAGTTTCTAAAGTGCTTTTACACCAACATTAATTTTAAATATATACTTTCAGAATATATTTTAAAAAATATTTATTAGTAATTAATTTTAAGATAAAATATTAACTAAATCAGAATTCATTAATTTAGAAGAAAAAAATTGAAATGGAATCCAAACATGCCCTAAGTCATGCAACAAGTGTCCTAGGTAATTACTGGCTAGTTGGCAAGTTGTTTAGTATTGTTATAGGTTTTTCCTGAAAACGAACATTTTCTTTCTCTAATTTGTGTTAGGTGGGGGCAAATTATACTATAGTTTTAGGTAAAGTTTTTTTCACTCCACTAGTTTATAGCCCACGGCAAAATCAAAACAAAGTCATGCACGTAATTAGTTAATGCCATTAATTCCAAGAGTTGATGAATTTATATTTTATTTGTTCTTTCTAACTTTATTTTTATATTCATGAGTCATGACTTCTTTTTTCATGCATACATGTGTTTGTTTTTTCTATCTCAGGGAAACTTCCCTTAAAATCACATTCACGAACCAAAATTGGTCTTCTTTATATTGGAAAAGAATTATTCCAATACACGCAATTTCATTTAAATATTTGGAGGCAAAAACGTCTTTTTCAACTCGCAAGTGCTTCCCATCTAAAACATGCTACTCCACTACCTGGTTGTATATGTATAAGAAAGAAAAAACTAACATATTGTTAAAACCAAGCTTGACTAATTTCACAACATTTTTCAAAACGAGGGAAGTGAGATTACGATAGTTTGGATATGTACAGAGAAGAAGTACTGATGCTCCTGGTAGGAAGTGAAAGAGATTGGATTTAGGGGTTACACGGAGGGATAAAGGTAGACCGATGAAGTATCGAGGGGAAATAATCAGACAAGGTATGACGAAACTTGATCTCACCATGGACATGACCTTAGATAGAAATAGTAGAGGTTGCTAATTAGAGTAGCAAGCTAATAGGCTAGTAAGGTTAAGCTGATGTCTGGCCCTGAGGTATAGTAGGATTAGTCGAGTTTTATATCATATGTTGTCATTACCCGTCTTATATATGTTGATTTTACTGTATTTACTTATTATCATGGACTTTTCGTTGTTAGTCATTCTTCCTTTTTATTTCCCTTTCTTTTCCTTTTTTTCTTTTCTCATATTTAGTTTATTATGTTTATGGGTTTTTGAGACGAGGGTTTCCAGGAAACAACCTCTCTCCCTCTGTGAGATAGTGGTAAGGTCTGCGTATATTTTACCCTCCCCAGACCCCACTCATAAGATTCTACTGAGTATGTTGTTGTTGTATTTTCTGATAAATTTTTATAAATGTAAATCATGAGAAACTAATTAACAAATATGTATATGGATCCGTTGGGCATGATTAATTTTTTTTTTAAACAAAAAGTATGGTACCGATGATTTTTATTAATGTCTTTCGTCCGAGTCAAAACATAGAATTTTGTGACTTGGTTTATAGTATTTGTATAAATATACTTATTTGATTATATTGAGTTGCATTTCGAGTAGTATGCATGTACATGAAGCAAAATAAACAAGAATTAATTATTATTTTCTAGATTGGTCCTCTATAATCTATACTTTTAAAAATGATAAGATATCTCGTCGAAAAATCATTTTTCTTTAATCTTATTTAAAATGTCACTACAATATTAACATATAATCCTTGTATTGTAGCAAATGATTGATGCTACACACAGTATATGATAACAGCAAATGAGTTTGTATAAAGTAATCACACCATATAGAATCTATATACAGTATTTTATTGAATTTTGTAAGATATAAGCATGACACAGTATCATTAAAAGAACTTACTATAAAATTAATCTCAAATAAATAAATTCTTAAAGTTGAGAAAATAAATTTGATATTTGTCAAAAAAATAAAACACTTTTAATATAATAAAACTTAAAAAATAAAAAATATCTATTTTTAATATATAAGTCAAGTAAAATAAACAAAAGTACCTATTTCCTAATCCTAAACTGGAAAATAGTCAACTATCTTTTGTACGTAGGTACAATAAATGTCATTGGTATATGGACATAATTGTTCTCTTCACAATTTTATTCTTTTTTTTAAGAAGATTATTCATCTCTTCTCGTATAAATGTAGATCAATTGATCAAATCAAATTATATCATATTTTTTTTTGTATTTTTATTTATTAGTATTTAAAGTTAACGATTGTTAATTTTTATCTTACCCTCTACTATTCCAATTCCAATAGAGGTGGGAAATATCGGGATATGCCTGAGGTATGTTGCATCCGGTCTAGTCTTCTAAAAGGCGGAGGCGTGTGGCAAGACATTTTATATAGTATGAAGCGAGGTATAAGCTTCCAGATATGGAGCATAAGTCTTATGGATCTACATGGCATATACATTATATATATTAAATTTTAAAATTTTAATACTAGGAAAATGAGGAAAAGTAGAACTTTCAATAATTTTGCAAATAAATTTAAAGAAGAGTTTAAATTATATGCACTGTCAGTGTACAAGATTTTTTACACCATCAGGTAAGTTTAAAGATAATTACCATAATTTTTGAAGTAATATTTATACTTTTTGAAAAGAATATAATTTAGAAAAACATTAAAGGTAATTTGAATCCTAATATACTATAATCTAAATTCCTTCCTAATTTTTAGATTTTTTTCCTTTCTTAATTTGAATCCAAATTATACTCTATCTTTCTCGTAGGTATGATATGCCACTGGAAAAATGACGATGTTACAAATCTTGTTTTTTCTTTTTATTTTAATTCCTTTTGTTTTTCTTAAATTATTCTATTTATCTTTCATTTTTTTAAAAAAAAACTTAATTTATGACATCCATATTTATAATAATAATAATAATAATTCTAATAAAATATGTAATAAAAAAGAAGATTTGAAAAGGGAATTGTTCAAGAGATTTTTCATCTTCTATGAAAAATACAATAATAGAAAAATCAAACAAACACTTCAAAAAATGCTTAATTTTGTGAAAAAAATACCAATAAATTCTAGAATCAATAAATAAAATTAAAATATATAAATATAAAAAGGTTAACTTTGAGCATAGATATAAAAATACAATTATGTTTTATTTTTTTAAAATATAAATAAATAAATATTATAAGAATATACTACTTGGTAATCTGGTAGCAAGTCAATATTACCTGATGGGTGTAAAAATTTGGTACACTGACAGTGCACCAAAATTAAACTCTTTTAAATAAATCACCAATAATACTATATATATATATAAACACTAGATAATCCTCTATTATTTTCTAGAACTATTTATTTTTCTTGATAGATTTTTTATTAGTATGAAATTACGTTTTCATTTATCTCGACAAAAAAAAAAATATTAAGTCAAATTGAAAAATAAAATAATAATTACTATAATTAATTAAAATTTTGATTTGATTAATTTCAAAGTAAAATAATGTTAAACATACTCTTATTTATTTTTTTATCATCCAAATTTTGCTTGACAACTTCAAATTTAAATTAAATTAAATATTTAAGTTAATACATTCTAAATCAAATAAAGTTCAAATTTGATTATGTATTTAAATAAAGAGCTACACCTTTATAATTTAGTAAATATATATAGTTCACTTTATATACAAATATGTCATCCATCATTTTATTTGTAAGGCTGCTAATTGTATTTTAAAATAATAAATTTGTATATTGAAGTAGTTATTTTTAGTAAATATAGTAAATAGAAAAAGATATCAAAAATTAAATTAAAATAATTGAAAAATAGAGTAATTAGTTTAGATATCATATTAATTATAAAAGAAAAGAAAGTGAATTAATAACAAAATGAATTAATAGTTAATTAAGAATTCTCATGATGAAGATGTGCATTTAATAAACCGTGTCAAGTTTAATGGAGATTTTAACTATTAACTCATAACAAAATAAAGCGATTGGATTCTTGAAGTTATTCTTTTAAAAAGTAACAATAAAAAATTTCCATAATCTTTTTGAAGAAATAATTAAACCCCATATTTTAAAGCACATTTGATTTTCTTTTTATTTTAAAAAATAATAATAAAAAATTTTCATAATCTTTTGAAGAAATAATTCAACCCCACATCTTAAAGTACATTTGATTTTTTTTGGTATTATATGTCTATTGCAATTTTATAGAACTTGGATTAACTTTTATAGAAATCTCATACACTCTTGGCATAATATAACAATTACTTTAAGCTTATTTTTTTTAGTAATAATTGTACAAAATGCCTTTAATCATCCTAATTATGACTGTTTTATATAATAAATATAATTTTAAACAGAATAAAAATATTTCTAGAAAAGGTTAATATATGAAATTTGTTTTAGATGTTTAACCATATAAATTGAATCTAGAGAATAAGTGTAATGCAAATATAATATTTTAGTGAATTAGGGTAGAATGATAGGTATATATTTTATTCCTCATGCTTCATCTTTTTATTAAAAGATGGTTCTAGAATTATTTATTTTTTTCTTGTAAATATGAAATTACCTTTAATCATAGTTTATTTCATCTTTTTATAAAAGATGTTTCTAAAACTATATAGTTTTCTTGATATCTTTTTTAGTAGATATTTTGTTAGTATGAAATGATAATTTTGCCCTTGGTCGTCCTCGGATTCTCTCTTCAAAATATATATATATATATATATATGAGAAAGGTAACAATATAAAAAATGATAATAGTCGAGACAAACCATTTTCACATTTATTAATCTTTTCATCCCTTAACTAATTTTTGCACTAATTAATATTTATATATTCCAAACAAGGAAAGGATAAGAAAAAAGTAAGAGTAATGATAAAAAATAATTGGAGCTGTGTAAGAACATAATGCTATGAAATATTTATCTTATAAGTTTGAGGCATGATTATCTAAAAAGTATGAGAATTGCTTTATTTTTTTATTTTAGAAAATATTGTACAACCTAAAAAATATGATAGCATAAAGTATAAATATCATTACATCCATAATTAAAAATATGATTTATAGCAAAAATACTTTTAAAATAATAAAAATAAAATTAAAGCCTAAAGTGCGTTTCTACTTCTGGGACTCACATTTTTAAGCTCGAGACTTATACCCCTAATTTTAGGACTTACACCCTGAAGTTTTAGTATGCCCCACCTCGAGACTTCTCCAAAAAATATTTTTGAAAATATTGATCTGGTCTATACAAAAAGTGCAGCCTAACCTAATTCATCAGTCAAAGAAACTCATAAATCAACTCTTTTTTAATTGAGAATCTTTTTTGTAAATTGTAGTTGAGAATCTTAGGAAGAAGAGTCATCTTTTATGGAGAGACATTAATGACTTTTTCAAAGTTATGTAATATTTTAAAATTTTGAAGATCTGTAATGATCTGTCCCCCATCGTTATGGAAAGGTCAATAAGAAAAGAAATTGGACCAGAATAATTTTGAGTAGTACCTTGAAAATTTTAATCCTAGTTCAGACTTAGATGAAATTTGAGTTAGGTGAGTTTTAGGGTAATCTATGTCACGTCCCAGTTTATGGGCCGTGACTGACACCCGTCGGGGTGTCC
>DF366151.1:0-16498 GCA_000787875.1 Solanum virginianum
CCACCTTTATCTTCAGGGGAGAGAAATCAAAGCTATCAAGAGTAGAGATTATAACATAAACAAACTACCAATAAATATGAATGGAGCTAGGCAAGTGATATTGGCATGCTGTATTTTAAAAAAAAAAATCATAAAAGATAAATGGATAGCTTGGAACAAATAAAGGCGAAGTAGACATGTTTTGAATTCAGAAATAAGAAATTCTGACCAAGAACTTTAAGATCTTGACAGATGAAGATCGTAGCCAAATAGAGAAGCGAAAATTGTCCAGCTGAGAAACAAAGACGTAGAAGGAAACTTTGTGTAGGAGCAGAATAAGATCAAATTGTCCAGCTGAGAAACAAAGACCTAGAAAGAAACTCTGTGTAGGAGCAGAACAGGATCAAATCAGCCATTATCTTCCCAAGCTAAGCTCGGTTTGACTCTCTTAAAACACTAACATGAGACCTAACAAACTTGATATATATAGGAATACCATTCGATAGATACATAGAGGTGAAGATGAATTTTGATAGTACACTTGTACAAAGACTAATTGGAGACAGAAAAAAATGACCAGAAGATGGTTACAGCTTGCATTTGAAGGGGGTCCCAATTACTTCTTTAAGACTCCATGACTTGGAAATTTTACTTTGGTCCCCAAACTTTTCAAAAAAGCACTTAAGTCTTGAATTTTCTAAAAAAATGACACACTAGTCCCAAATTTCCGTAACGGTGCCAATGCACAAATACGGGTTCTAACAAAAACACATACCAATCCCACCTCTTAATGTGTCACAATAAATTATGAATCTATCAATCTCTTCAGGCAAGGTAAAATTGGGGCAGTAATCAGTCTTGTTTTTAGCTCTTGAAAGCTCTTCTCACATTTATCATACCATTAAAACTTGACCTTCTTTTGAGTCATTCTAGTCAATGGTGAGGATACAGAAGAAAATCCTTCAACAAATCTACAATAATAGTCTGCCAATCCTAAAAAACTCCTTATGTCAGTCGGAGAGGTTGGTCTATGCCAATTCTTAATTGCTTTAATATTTTGAGTGTCCACTCGAATACCATCTCCCGAGATAATATGGCCTAGAAAAGTCATAGAATTAAGCCAAATCTCACACTTTGAAAATTTTGCATACAACTTATTGTCATTGAAAGTCTAGTGAACAATCCTGAGGTGGTTCGTATACTCCTCCACCTCTAGGATACACTAGAATTTCGTCAATGAACATGATCACGAATATATCAAGGCACTGTCTAAATACTCTGTTCATCAAATCTATGAAGGCTGCAGGTGCATTAGCCAACCCAAAGGACATGACCAAGAACTCAAAATGGCCACAATGGGTCCTAAAGGCTGTCTTTGAGATATCACATTTTCTCACCCTCAACTGATGATAACCAGATTTGAAGTCTATCTTTGAGAAACAAGAGGCCCTCTGAAGTTGGTCAAACAAGTCATCTATCCTAGGGAAAGGATATTTATTCTTTACGGTGACCTTATTCAGTTGCCTATAATCAATACACATTCTAAGAGACTCATCTTTCTTTCGTACAAATAGGACAGAAGCACCCCAAGGAGAAACACTTGGTCTAATAAAGCACTTATTGAACAAATCATTCAGTTGTTCTTCAACTCTTTCAACTGAACAAGAGCCATTCTATAAGATGGAATAAAGGTGGGCTAAGTATCAGGAAGAACATCAATGCCAAAGTCAATCTCTCTACTGAGAAGGACTCCAGGCAAATCCTCAGGAAACTCATTCACAATCTGGACTGACTTAGAGTAGAAGGTTCAACATCATCAGTCTTAACTCGCATGAGGTGATAGATACAATCTTTAGAGATTAGCTTTCTAGCCCTAAGGTTGGAAATAAACTTGTCTTTAGGTGCAACAAAATTTCCCTTCTAGTCTAGGATTAGTTCATTAGGGAATTGAAATTTAACAGTTTTGGTCCTATAATCAATGGATGCATAGAAAGCATGAAGCCAATTCATGCCAAAGATCATATTAAAATCAATCATCTCTTACTTTATCAGATCCGCAAAGATATCCCTATGATAGATGAATACTACACAATCTCTATAAACTCTCTCAACTAAAATAAACTCACCAACAGGAGTAGACACACTGAAAAGTTCAAGAAGACACTCAAGAGTTTTATCAAACCTGCTGGCCACGTAAAGAGACACAAATGATAAGGTGATACTAGGATATGTCAAAATATAACAATCAAGAGTTGGGACTCGAATTATACCCCGTCACAATGTCTAGGGAGTTTTCTTACTCTTGGAGACTACCCATGAAATACAAATTGTTTGTAGCTCCACTTGCACTAGAAGTAGTACCCTTCTGATTTCCTCTAACTGGTGGTGTTGGTGCAGAAGATTGAGCCTTGTCATCCCACTTCAGACAATCCCTCTAAAAGTGACCCATTTAGCTAGACTTGTAACACACATTTCCTCCCTCATGGCATTTTCCCAAGTGTAGTTTGCCACACTTTCCATATGGTGGCTTACCCTATAAACCTAGAGCCACACTAGCCTATGAATGAGGTCCCTAAGCTCTGAAATTTTGGGACTTCTAGATCGTAGCCAAATAGAGAAGCGAAAATTGTCCAGCTGAGAAACAAAGACCTAGAAAGAAACTCTGTGTAGGAGCAGAACAGGATCAAATCAGCCATTATCTTCCCAAGCTAAGCTTTGGCAGATAATGGTGCTGACCATGATAGAAATTTGCTACAATTCCCATTTCCTCTCTTCCCAACCTTATAGCTGGATGTCTCAGCCCTCTTATTTTTTATCTCCTCTTTATGTTGTTGCTTTTCCTCATCAGCTTGCTGTATATAGATCATCAACTTGCCTATGTTCATGTCGCTCACAAGTATAGCTCCTTTCCCATCTTTCTTCGTCCACTTATTCAACCCATCAATGTACAAATGCATCCTATTTCTCATAACTGCAACCATCTCAAGAGCATGGCGAGACAACTACATGAACTTAAGACTATACTCTTTCACCATTATGGAGCTTTGTTTTAGATTCAAGAACCCTATTATATTAGCTTTTCTCAACTCTTTCGAAAAGAAACATCCCAAGAAAGCTTCCTCAAATACTTTCCAAGTCAGAATTGGAGCACTCTCTCCTCTACCCTTTTTCTACCGATCAAACCATAGTCTAAGAACCCTTGAGCTGGTAGGCACCCAACTCAACCCTATTAATATTGGTCGTATGCATTACCTGGAACACTTTTTGTAGCTCATCAATGTATTTCTCAGGATCCTCATTGGGTGTAGACCCTATGAACTTAGGCGGGTTCAACCTTAAAAACTATTGGAACCTAGATGTATATGGAGAATCTTATCTGCTTGCTCCCTGTTTAGTAACCAGTGTTATCACAGCCTAGGCTAAAGTCTGGATAGCCTAGCGAAGCTCAACATTTGAGATGTCAGCCTATGGTGGTTGTTCAGTGATGGATGGCCCTATTGATTTGTCCTGATTCTGGGGCTCAGATTGGTTAGCATTATGTCTATTGAATGCCCTATTCCTCTTGCAGCTCTTCTTAAAGGCATGATCACAACTCTGCAAGTACATAAAACATAAATTAGGAGAGAGCTTTCATAGATTTTAACTATATAGCACGAATCAAGTTATGAAGAAGTGTAACCATTCTTAATGTTCCATAACCTCCTGCTTATAAAGTGTGCTGCACAACACACCCTTAAACAAGACTTTAGTAGACGCTTTATAGACTCCCAAGACACTTAAACTTTATACTCTGATATCAAGTTTGTCACGCCTTAGGGGTACTTTTGGCATGGCCAGCACTCAGAGGCTATTGCTAGTTCCCAAATAAATGATTTGGCCTCATCATATTTGTTCAATCAAAAATTAACACATCAGTGGAAGACTAAAGAAAATAGAAGTGGAAAATCTCAATATATAAATGGTCAAGACAAATCTATAAGACTAGTATGAAAGAAACTAGTCCAAAATAAATATCCAAACTAAAACCAATCACACTCTAGTCTATGAAGCCTCTATCAATTATCTTATGGTGCCAATGATAGGTCAATGACTACTTTAATTTAAATGAAAGAAAGTTTAAAGTCTCACTATAAAAGCTGGCTGAAACAAATAGTTTGCATCCTCCGAGATTAGGAAGAACTCATCAATCAGATGAAAAGTGGGGAAGATCCTCAATGAAACGCTTGTAAATGATCTCTAGTACCTGTCTCTACATCATAAAATGTTGTAGTCCAAATGGACGTTAGTACGTGACATATACGAATATGTAAAATGACCAAATAAAACAGATATAGATAGAACAATAATCAATGTAGAAATACTCAATCCAAATGTCAAGCGTCCATCTAGAACAAGAATAAAGAGTAGATAATGACAAATCAGTATAAATCCAAACCAGTCCGAATCCAATCTAATCATTTTAGAGTACTATCAGTATAGAACCTATCTAGGAGTTTCTCTTGTCTGACAATAATAACTTATAAGCCAGTGATTATATAACAATCTTGTTGATGTTTTCACAATCGTTCAATACTTTCTAGGATAAAGAACGAATTGGTCCAAAATATATCTAATCAACCGAGTCCTCTATTATTTCAGAGAGCTATCAAGAGAAACATCTGACTTAATAATTTTAATCCTCTCCTATATTTAGTGATTTAATAATTGAGTTTGAATTGGACATACTCTCACTCAATTCGGTGCTTGGTACTCCTCCAAGACTCAATTCTTATAAGGAAATCCGTTCCAATCAATGGATCAATGAGTCTCTTAATGGGCTCTTTCAGCTCATTAGTTCTGTTTAATAAATTTTTTAACAATTTGACAAATCAATCTCATCAACCCTTCAAGAATGAACTAGATAATCACGTAGGAGGACTTTCAATTTAGACCAATTTTTAGAGTTGAAATTTTGAAGACTCACAGGACCATCAAGTTCTTTCAACCTACCATCATGCTCATATAATAGTCACAATCAATTATTCTCAAATCAAGACTCTAGACTCAATTCCTAAGTTCATTCATGCAATCTTTTATGAAGTAATATTAGAGTTCGTGAAATAACTCAAATAAAAGCATTTCTTCAGTAAATTAAGTTTATCGTGATCATCAACATATGAAAATATGTTGGATATATATAATTTACAAGAAATCATTCAAGAGATCATGCATAGAGACTCAATACCTTTACCTCTCAATCTATCTCAATAAAGGGGACATGGAAGAAAAATTGCATGCTTTAGGTTACCCTACATACCTGGGATGAAGTTTGACAATTGATTTGTATAGATTTCAGCTTCAATTGTTTGAATTCCTAGCTTCGCTTCTCCTCTCCTTAGCCTAGTCTTTTGTTAGAATGTTTAGAAAGCTTAGAAATGGGTGTAAAAACCCTTTTTATGCTTAAAATGCCCTATATTGGTTATAAGTTAAGTTTAGAAAGGGTAGAAAAAAGTTTGGAATGTCCCTAAAAAACTAAAAATTTGCACTACGAAAAACCAAGTTCGCATCACGGACTTGGGCACTCCACGAACAATTTTTGTCAAAATTTTTTTGATCGAGTTTCTAATCCCATAGAAAATATTAGGATCTCCATGAAGTGCAAATTCGCGATAAGTCCGCAATGCAAACATGTCGCGCACTTTTCTAAAATTGTATTTTTTATTCAAAAAATTATCTTTTGATTTGGTTGCTCTAAAAATCAATCAAAATCATTTTTCCACATAATTTTTCGTACTGATTGCATTTCTGGCCTCAGATTTTCCAAAAAAGTTTAGGAAGATGTCTTATGCAAGCGTCTTTCATCTAGGAGTATTTTGGTAAGTTTACTGGATGTAATATTTCATTCATGATTTCCTTCAATAATGAAGCCCTAAAAATTTATTTCATGAAATTTAGGATTTCTAAGTATGAATTACAAGTGGGTCTTTCAATTTAGATTCAATTTGATAAAATTGAGTTATGGTTTGATTCCAATTGATGATTTTAACATGATTTGAATCCTATTATGATGGCGTACATGGATTTTATGAAAATTGATAATTTATGAATTTATGCTTGTATAATTTTAAGTATGTCTCAATTATTGATTTCTTCATGGATTTGATATGATTTCATCTCATTGTGATGTTTTAAGTATGAATTCCTGATATCTATGCAATTACTTCATTACTCATAGCATAAACATGCATGAATAGGTACTTTTATGAGATTTATGATGTGAGTCAAGGCCCAATTATTATTATGACTATATTCTTAGGACAAGTATGGTTATAACAATAATGTGATCACATAATATTTATCTTATAGCTCAAGAGCCTATGGGTGTGTTTGCACCACTATGTATAAGTATGAATTAACTATTCTATGAATAAAAGTATGAAATGAATCATGATTTGCCCTTGAGCCCAATCATGTATGATTATGAAGTATGTATTGGCTTTCAAACCCAAGTATGCATGATTACGATTTGAAAAGACTTATGCTCCTATTTCAAACATCTATATGTACATGTATATGTATATGTATTCTCATGGGATGATAACTTAGCATCGAATAAGGTTGGAGGTTGAGGACTATCCCCAAGGGTCCTTATATAAAGCCTACTTTTTCATAGCTACGTGCCAGTGTAGGTTCATATTTATGCCCCTTTAAGGGATAATATTGATATATGTACCACCATACCGAAAAGGCAGGTCGTAAGGTGTGGGTGTAGGCTACCTTTGATAAGTAGTCTACTCTTTCTCTAGAGTAGAGGCAACATCAAAATTTCATGTAATATCTCACATGGTCTTACATGTGGGCTGAGGTCCCGTTCTCGCTATGTTCAACTATTATGGCATTTATGCATCATTAATTTAAGGCATATTATTTTGACACTCTTTCCTATATACTTCTTTCTATATGTGTGTGTACGCGCGCGCGTGCGCACCCTTGCCATCTAACATTGAAATAATGGATATCATGTTCATGTACATTGCATGTCCATAGACTTAGTACATTCAAAAATGTATTAACGGATACTTTTTACCTACATGATCTAATCATGTAGGGATTGGAGACTATCCTCATATACCTCTTCATGGCTAGATTAATTGTGAGAAGTTAATTAGTGGTGAGTCCTTTATTCCAAGAACAAGACCCAGCTTCTATCTACCTACTTTATGTTATGGCTACTGTATGTCTTTTACTTTGAGAGTGAGCCTGGGACATGTCTTGTCCCCCGTCCTTTCTAAAACTTAGAAGCATTGTTAAGAATCATGAAACTCTACGTGCAAGTTTGCTATGTTTGATTCTTATGGAGGCTATGCTTATGTCTATCTTATGATGATGTTGTGATGATGTAATGATGAGATAGAAATTCCTAAGTCCCTACTCTCATAACTTGAGTACTATAAACCCTACCCCTTAAACTTGATTGTTGTTGAATGTGTGATGGCAAGCCCTATATTCCCATCCCTATAGCTTGAGTCCCTAATTCCCATCTCTTAGTCTTATTTATTGATATAGTGTGACAATGAGTCCCATACCCCGTTAACCTATAGCTTGAGTCCAAAGTCTCCTATCCTTTAATATCACTTTATAATGTTTAATGTGCACTTTCGAACCGAGAATTTGTGTATGGATGCTATGAGACTTATTTGGAGACTCTCGGGTTCCTATTCTCCATGTCACTCCTAGATCCCAAGTTCAGGTTGTTACAAGCTTCATATCAGAGACCTAAGGTTTTAAAATAATCTTTGGAGTCCAACATACCACATCAAGTAAAGTCTTATTCATGGGTTTAAAGTGCATCATACCTATAAGTAGGAGGCTATGATATCTCACTTCTTCATTGTATATATCATACCATGGAACGTGTATTGGGGTTTCCTAACTCTGATAATATCGTTGATTCCCTTACAAAAGATGCCTCCAAGAAAAGTAAGAGCTCATGGGAGAGGTAGTTACTCAGGATGAGTTTTGGACTGCTTTTGCCATGCTAGCTCAAGTTGTGACCAATGAGTCTAGCTAGGCCATCCCTTCTAGCCATGTCCCCACCCCAACTGCTAGGGTAAGAGGCTTCACCTAGATAAACCCTTCAAAATTTTATGGTTCCAAACCTGATAAGGATGCCCAGGAATTCATTGATGAACTCTCTAAGCTATTGATTATTATAGGAGTGACTTTAGAAGAGAAAGTTGAGTTGGTTGTTTATCAGTTGAAAGGGGTTCATCTACCATATACTGAGGATTAGAGATGTGGAGTCCAAGTCACTTACTCTTGAATCGGTTCCTATAGTTAATGAGTGTCTGGATGTCTTTTCCGAAGATTTGCCTGATATTCCTCCCAAAAGGGAAGTAAACTTTGACATAGATCTTCTTCTCGATACTCAACTTATTTTTATACCTCCTTATTATATAGCACCAACTAAATTGAAGGGGTTAAAGGATCAATTGAAGGATTTGTTGGAGAAGAACTTTATTAGGCCAAGTATATCACTTTAGGGCACCCCTATGTTGTCTGAGAGGAAGAAAGATGAATCACCTCAAATGTGTATTAATTATCGGCAATTGAATAGGGTAACTATAAAGAATAAGTATTTGTTGTCTACGATTGATGACCTATTTGACCAATTGCAAGGGGATACCCATTTCTCAAAGGTTGACCTCCATTCCGATTATCATCAGTTGAGGGTAAGGGAGAGTTATATTCCCAAGATAGCTTTCCGAACTAGATATGGGCACTTTGAGTTTGTGGTGATGTGTTTTGGATTAACTAATGCTCGAGCAATGTTTATGGATCTCATAAATTGAGTGTTCAAGTCATTCCTTAATACATTTGTGGTTGTCTTCATTGATGATATTTTGATTTACTCTCGGAGTGAATAAGAACATATATATCCTTTGAGGTTGGTTTTTCAAACTTTGAGGGATAGATAATTATTTCCCAAGTTTATGTGAGTTTAGGTTGGGAGAAGTAGTCTTTCTTAGTTATATGGTGTCAGGTAATAGTATTAAAGTTGATCCAAAGAAGGTTACGGCTATGAAGAATTGGCCAAGACCATTGACTCTTTCAGATATTCAGAGTTTTCTTGGGTTAGTTTGTTATTATCGGAGATTCATTGAGGGATTTTCATCTATGGCTTCTCCATCAATTAAGTTGACTCAAAAGAAGACCAAGTTCATATGGTCAGATGAGTGTGAGAAGAGTTTTCATATTTAAAAAGATTGATTTACATCAACTCCTATTTTGAAATTATCGGATGAATTAGATGGGTTTATGGTATATTATGATTCTTCTCGGATTAGTTTGGGTTGTGTGCTTATACAGGATGGTAAGATAATAGTTTATGCGTCTAGACAATTGAAGGTGCATGAAGAAAATTATTCGACTCATGATCTTGAATTAGCAGTTGAAGTGTTTGCTTTGAAGATTTGGCAGCATTATACATAAAGGGTTCATGTTGATGTATTTACTGATCATAAAAGCTTATAATATGTGTTCACTCAAAGAGATCTTAATTTTAGGCAAAGGAGATAGTTATAGCTTCTTAAAGATTATAACATGAGTGTTCAATATCATCCCAACAAGGCGAATATTGTAGCCAATGCTTTTGATAAACAGAGAGCCAACAATGAAGAAAATAAAAAAGGTGGGTTTTGCTTTCAATGAGAGTAGTTCAAGAGGACCTGATGGTTTAACTAGACTATTCTATCAAGTCTGATGGGATATTATAGAGGCTGATGTGGTGAGAGTAGTTATAGCCTTTTTTTCAAGGGATAACATTATCTAAATCCATCACACATACTAATTTGGTTTTGATTTCAAAGAAGGACAAGGTGGCAACCTTTTTAGACCTCGGACCTATAATCTTTAGCAATTTCATGAACAAGGTAATATCAAGAATTTTACATGATAGGCTAGAAAGATACATGCCCAATCTTATCTCAACTAATCAATCTGGTTTTGTTAGATGAAGGAGTATTTCTAAAAATGTCTTGCTTGCATAGGAAATTATTGTAGATATAAGGAAGAGAAGCAATATTGCTAATGTAGTTATCAAACTGGATATGGCCAAAGCATATAATAGAGTTGAATGAGCTCTCTTGATAGTTGTATTAAGCATAATGGGTTTTGATAAGACATTCATTTATAAAATATGAAGACTAATTGCTAATAATTGGTATTTCATCTTGATTCATGGGCAGGCCTATGATTTCTTTCATTATATAAGGGATGTTAAACACGGAGATCCTTTATCTCCATCTTTATTCATTCTAGTGGTTGAGGTCCTATCTAGGGCCTTAAATAACCTATTTACTTATGCAGGTTTTCAAGGTTATTGTTTGTCAAAGTGGAGTGAACATATTAATCATTTGTCATATGTTGATGACACTATTATATTTGTTAAAGTAGATAGTATGACTTTTGAGTTGCTCATGAAGACCTTGAATAAGTATGAATCCCAATCAGGTAAGAAAATTAATAAGGAGAAGAGTACATTTTATATTTATCACAAGGTTGATATTAGAAGGGTAGAAGAGTACACTGACTTCCATAGAGGTAACTTTCATTTAACTTATTTGGGGTGTCCAATAGGATATACCAAGAAAAGGAAGTCATATATCACACAATTAATCAAGAAGGTTCAATCAACGTTGTAGGTTTGGAAAGGGAAACTGCTTTTCTTTGGAGGTAAGGTTATCATAATTAATAGTGCTCTAGAAAGTGTTCCTATATATCAGTTATCTGTGATATTCCTCCAAAGTATGTTTTGTATGATCTGCATAGAGTCTTTGCCAAATTCTTATGAAATTTTAAGGAGGAGGGTAGAAATAAACATTTGGTGAATGGGATATGGTATATTTATCTAAAAAAGAAGGTGTCTATGTTTTAGATCTCTATTTGAGGTGTCAAGAGCTTTATTTTTCAAATTATGGTAGGGTTTTAGAACCAAGAAATCTATGTGGTCTAATTTTATATGGAATAAATATTGTAAGAGGCATAAACTACAAATTGTTAAATGGAATGGAGGCTCTCAAACTTGAAAACATATGTTGAAGGGAAGAGATTTTTTTGACCAAGAGATTTGGTGAAAAACTAATTGTGGGCATAGCAGTATCATCTTTGATAATTGGACGCAACTTGGTATTTTGTATTTTCATCTAGCTATTACTTATTCTTCTGATATGATGAAAGAAGATGTGAATGAGCTTATATCATAGGGTAGCTGAAACGAGACTAGGCTGAGAGATACTTTCCCTGATGGTGTGGCAGATCATGTTATCAATAGAATAGAAATAAGATCAACAGATGGGAGGATGGATAACCTTTTCTGGATGCTTACAAATTCTAGAAAGTTCACTGTTGAATTAATCTGGGAAGCTTTAAGGAACCCAGACTCATCAAAAATATACTTTGAGAAGATATGAAGTAAAGAAATTCATTTTAAAGTATCCTTCTTTGTGTGGAGGATATTTAAAAAGAGAATTTCTATTGGGGAATTTTGGAGCAGGATGGGAGTGGTGGATGAAGTTGTGAGTTGTTGTTGTGATAAAATGGTTGAAGCAACATTTCATCATCTATTTTTAACATGTCCTGAAGCTAACCATATATGGAATGTAATTGCATGAGGGAAAAGAATCCAGGGTCCATTTAATTTTCTAAAAGAGATAATTTATAAATAGTGAAATATTCAATGTTCCAGCAAACTAAGACCTCTGTTTAATGTTGTCCCATGTTTCATATTATGGATAATATGAAAAAAGAGAAATAGAATTAAACATAGTGATAATTTAAGTTCATAGAGAATGGTGGTGGAGGTTAGTAGTTGCCTACACAGATTAGCAAGGTTCCTATATCTTTGGCTTAAGAATATTCCAGAGGATTAGTCTGAATTGGTGCAAGTTTTAGAGGGTGCAAATCCATCATTTTCCCCAAAATAATTTACTGGAGAATTCCTAGAGAAGGGTGTTTTAAATGTAACACTAATTGGTACCTCTTAGGGCAACCCAAGTCCTAGTGTTACAGGCTTTTGCATAAGAAACTAGAATAGAGATTTTGTGTATGCAGACTCATATGATTTAGGTATTAAATCACATATAGAGGCTGAACTCTAGTCTATACAGGAAGGTCTAAAGTTATGTCTTCAACAAATTTAGCTATCTGTTATCTTAGAAACTAATTTCTCAATGGTTTATAATTATTTATCAGGGGTTTGAGAAAGTCCTTGGAGTATCACTTTGAAGGTTCATCAGATAAATAGACTAAGGCAAGACAGAGAAATGAAATTTTGGTATATCTGGAGAGGAAATAAGGTGGCAAATTATTTTGCTAACTTAGTTTTCTTTTTTTACAGGTACAAAAAGTTTAATTTTTCATTCTATAGAATAGGTTACAGCGCAAGTGAGGGCATTGATGTTACTAGATGCACAATAAATTTCAAACATTTGAATCATAAAGATGCACTCATCCATGAGGAACAAAAAATCAGTAGACAACACAAGGATCAACTAGAAGCCTAACAAACGCGAATAAGTCCTAAATTTGTTAGTTGAACAGTGGTATTAACTCTTTTGGGGCTCAACCTATTAGTCAGTACAGTTAGGGCAAATTGGAGTTTGTTATAAGATAAAGAAATTGCCGAATAATGAAGAAATTATCTTGAATTTGGAAGCAACGGACGAGATGTATGTCCATCGTAAATGCGGATGCAAAGTTGATATATAACCTCATCAAGCACTGGATCATGGAGGTCACTAGTCACTCACGACAATTGGATTGAAGAAGTTTTTACAGAACTAGATTTCAAGGCGTCAGTGAGAATTTTGACGCATAAATAAAGTCTATCCAAGCTTAGTAGCCGAATAGAGTAACAAGTGAACCTCCAATTTCATCATTTGAACATGCAAGAAGAAGAAGATACGACCATTACAGTGAAGAGAAGGACAAGATCGACTTGGATTTGAAATAGGAAATGGCAGATGACTTTCCCTTTTCAAGCTATAGAACCATCTAGGGTTTTTTTAATTTTATCTATTTATTTAAGATTAGCATAGTAGTAGTCCTTGATTTGGACCTCATTTGGTCAGTTGCTGATTTTGGGCCTCATCGATATTTTCTTTTAATAATAAAGGCTTTAGCCTCTTAGGTTTTAAAAAGAGAGTTGAAATAAAAAATAAAAAAAGGAGGTTAAAATCCCAAGGGACGAAATAAAGCAGGCATATGGGGGGCGTCACTGATAGGAGGGAAGATATTCATCAATTTAATTTGTTCTAGAAAAATTTATGTAATGCAAATTGAACAAAAATAAAGGAAGATGATTAATTTAGCCCTTTTATTTTAACAATAGTCTACATTTAATCTTCTTTATACTTTTCAAATAAATTTGTGTATGTTTGTCATCTTTTTATTCAAATGCAACCTTGCTCTAATAGAGGGAGGGTGCATGCAAAGGATATGTAATGTTTTGAATTTAAGGATCAATATCAAAAATTAGGTTTGAGTCAATCTTACTGAATTATTTGTTAATAGTATAGCAGTTACATAGTTACAAAAATAAATATATATATTTCAGCTTAAAAAATAAGTCCTCGACTGACAAGATCTCAGTCAATAATTTTATAAATAAAATAATTATTCTCAACCGCTTATATAAAATAAGAAAAGGGCTAGCATACAAGTCTTATTTGAATCGTCGAGATTATTATAATTTCTAGGAAAGCACAAATGCTATACGAAATCGTTAATGTTGCGATGATCTCAATATATAAATTGAAAATACATATATACGGTATAATTTAAGACCATGAGTTATTGTATATGAGTAATCTAAACAATAAGTCAAAACAACTATCAAACTATATCTGACCAACAAACAAGGTCAACATGACTAGCATCATGGCTATTCAACTGAACACTAATTTGCAAGCGTCTATGAATACAATACTTGGTCGGAATAAGGTCCTAGCCTAGCATAAATTTGTAAAGAGCAAAACATACAAATTTCTGGGACTTTAACAATCCCTTGAAGAAAGGAGTCAACCAATCAATTAGATAAGTGATTATGCTATTTGGCAGGTTTGTCTGATGATCACTCAGGTATAAATGCAATACCCCCAAGTAAGGGTGCGTCAGTACAAAATAATGCACTGAACATGCATGCATGGCAAATTGAAAATTCAAACTTAAGTATGAGGATTGAATGAAAAGGACAGGAGGAAAACAAAAGAACAACACCTTACCTTCCTTGATCAAAATTTTAAGATTTTGATAAGAATTTAGGGCACTAAGACATATACCTTACTTTTTTAAGCATAAAGCCAACTTTGCCTATTCACCGGTTTCACAAAAGCTATGAAGACAAAATTGACTAATGCAACAATCTGTTTGTTTGATGTCGATTTTCTTTAAAAAAAAACTAACTTTTTTTTTTCATTTTCGCCTTAATTTGACCCTTTTTTTAATTAGGAGTGACTCTATAGGTGCTCTAACTCCCCCACCCAATAAAATAACCTTGTCCCCTTATTTATTCAAGAGCTTATAGAAATATGTCTATCATTTCCATGTAACGTGTATCATTTCTACCAACATTTCATCTTTCTTGTCCCTGATACACTTCAACTGAAAAAAAAATGTATAAACAACTGAAATTAACAATAATTAATAATAATTTTCTTTTAATCTAGAATCAAAGTTCAAGTATTTTGAAAGGTAATTAAAGTTGGTCATTTCAAATCGAAAAAAGAAGAGAGTAATATACCTAAGAGCACATCTATACCCGTAATTCGAGAAGAGGGCTAAATTTATCCAATACTTTGTCCATAACCTTAACTCCGTTAAGACAAACCATATGTTTGAACAAAAAAGACTAATGAGAAAGGTAAATATGAATTATTTTTTAAAGTAAAAAGGTTAATTTAACTCTTTTTTCCGAAAGTAAATTTAATGGAGTATATAAATAGTTGAATTCCCTTGACAAAATGGAAAGTTTTAGTGTAGTAAAAAATAAAATTAAAAGTATATTTTAATTTGCCAATTCAAATTTCAATTATTTCATATTTGATACTCTTTCAAATCTCCTAACAAAATTCTTTGCTCATGACATATATCAAAAAGAAAATTGGTTGGGGACATAGATGGACAAAAGGAGTTATCAAGAGGGGTTGGGATGGTTGTTGTGAAGGTGAAAGTGAAAGTGAAAGTGAAAGTGAAAGGAGGAAAGGTAGTTGGAGAAAAGAGAAGGAAAAGGTGAGTGTAATAAATAAAGAAGGAAATGAGAGAAGTAAATATGTTGCAGTAGATAGGAGGAGCTTTTTTTAAAAAATAAAAAATAAAACAATAGACATTTTGAATTGGCAGAGGCAACTAACTCTAAGGCTTGGCAAATTGCCTTTAGTATTACCATCAATTTTATTATATATTATATAATTTATTTAAATAAAATTATTATTATTATAACATTTTTAGTATTTTATTTATAGCAAGTTCATAAATTATGATAATTTTCTTACTCATTAATTGATAGATTTATTTCACTTTTTAATTTTTTTATCTTTTATTATATAAAAACTAAGTTATATACGTCGATAACATAATGAATTTCTTTTACAATCTTCTCGAAAAATGCATGAACACAAAAGTAGTCATGCATCGATTTTCTTTACATTTTACTTCAATATATTGAATTAATTTTTTTATATTTAGTTTTAGATATTAATCAAGGAGTGCTACTTAATAGAACTAATTACAATCATTATTTAAATTGACTAGAATTTGATTTGAAGATGTGTGTGTGTGTATATATATATATATATATATATATATATATATATAGTGTTACTTCTCTTTAATTTTTGTTTTTGAAATTTTTGAGTAATTTGGTATATGAATGCTGATACTTTTGCTTTTAATGTGGAAGCACACATGCTTAAATTTTAAATATTAGTTTATAGTATCCTTTTATTATTTTAACTTGTTTGTAATAATAGTCAAATCAAAATTTTAATTCGAGTTTCAGGCTTTAACATCGATAATCTATTATTTTATTCTTTGTATTCTTCTTCATGTTTTTCTTTTTTTGGAATTCATTTTTTTTTAATCTTAAATGGTTAATTTATTGTTAGAAAATAGATTTGTTAGTATACAAATCTATTTATATTATATTAAAAATGTGAAAGCCCTTAGAAATGTTGTTTGAACTTTTTTCCTTCATTAAAAGATTATGTTTTAGATAAAATTATCTTTTCATCATTTTTTTAAAATTATTATTTAATTATATTTATAATATTGACTTTTAAAATATATGGAAAGAAGTGATAAAATAAGGACTTCTATCACTCCTAAAGATTTCTACTTCTTACTTATTTGAATCAAGAAAATACTCCACAGTCACGAAGAAAAATTCGAATTTACCATGATATATAGAACCTTTATAAATAAATAATTTATCAAAATTACTTTTGTAGTGAATTATTTATCTTTTCATAATTTGATAATTAAC
>DF366150.1:7393-18542 GCA_000787875.1 Solanum virginianum
CACTTCCCCTAGGATATAGGCTGCCCCGAGAATCATCTCGGCTCAAATTAATCAACAACAACAACAACAACCCAACAACATCCACAAGCCTTTCCAATATCATTACAATACCAAATACACTAAATATCATCACTTTAGTATACTTACAAAAATTGGACAACATACTTTTATAAATATTTAGATGATGTCCAAGCATTCTTTTACCTTCCAAGCATCATATTATACCAACTAAACATCAAATACATATTTCTAACACAACAAAATATTAGACTACATCCACACACCCAATTCGGCCAACATATTACACATGTGCACAAAATGATTTTCATCCATTCCTTCACACTCCCAATACACTAACTAGGCCTCCATTCATAATTCATACATAACACAATACCACACAATATATATTTATCCATTCGGCCCCCAACATTTTCTACACATGCATACAGGTGATTTTCAACACTTTCTTTACTCCAACATAATCATAATACACTAACTAAACATTAATTCATAATTCCAATACAATACAACACTACACAACATACTCATACCCAAAATCCGGCCAAGTACTTGGCACACACACAATTCACTCCCCACATTTCATTTTCTATGATTTTCCTTCATATTAACATACCACAACATATATACAACCTTCATAACACATAAAACAAGATTAAATCATACCTTGTCCACTTCAATTCCTTAAATGAGCTAGGGTTCCAAAAGTAAGCAACCAAATATTTTCTTGCTTCAATCACTACTTCAAGTTTCTTAGAATACTCAAAATAGTAGGTTTATACCCTTAAAATAATTTTGGAGTGAAGAAAAATAAATTCTCAATTCTCCTAGGAGAGGCCGAGAACCTTTTTCTTGGTTTCTTTGGTGTTTGTTCTTTGTGTTGCTAAGAGTAAAAATGGTAAGAACATACTACCTATATATCTTTATATACATAAACATCTCTACAAGATTTTTGCCAAGTGTAGGTAATGTTCTAGAAATTATGTAGATTATCTTATAAGTATACATATATATCATATTAATTCAAGACATACCAAGTGTGTGGGACCCACACTACACTTGGTCCAATTAAAACCCAACAAATTTCAAGTGGATCTCACAACAAAATCTTCAAGACCCCAAGTTTTAGAAATTTTACTTGGGTCCCCAAACTTCTAATAATGTCACTTTGGCTCCAAACTCTCCAATAATGTCACTTTGGTCTCCAAATTTTCCAATAATACCACTTTGGTCCCAAATTTCCATAACGGTTCCAATCGCTCAAAATACAGGTTCTAACACCATATCCCTGGTACTCACCCTACTTTCTGCATCTGTTTCACGGTGAGAGTTTTTGCACGATCCAGCACCGTTGACTCTCCCTTTGGTATCTATATATTCGGAGACTAGTGGTGAGCATCAGATATCCTTGGATCCTTCTAGTCTCGTTCTATACCAATAGTTGTCTTTTGTGACTCAAGACTTGCCTTGTATATTATTTTGGATCTATATATGTATATTGAGTTGTAGTATGGTTCAGTGTATTGTATCTTGTCTATAATAATTCTATATAGGTGATTTCTAGTCCTAGGAGAGGTATTTTTCTATTGTTATTGAATGTATGTATCCAATATCAGTTGGCCTAATATTAGGTATTTATTCAGTTACTTCTGATGTGCCCATTACTGGCTATTCCAGGATTGGGTTAGACTTCCTATTTAGGTTAAGGTAAGCGTCATTATGAACTATAAATTTGGATCACAACAAGTTAGTATGAGGCCCTAGGTTCGCTAGTCTCACATGTACAAAGCTACCATTAGTAAAGTCCTTTGGTTGGGTGCAGAGACGTTTGTGACTTATCTTTGAGAGGTATAGGATGTATTATTAACCTCCTCTTAATAGTGTCACTTCATGCAATCATATTGTTAGTCTTGTAAAATCTTATTTGGCTCATTCTTTTGCAGTTATGGCTCATAGAGGTCAACCTTCGGGCAAAGCCGAGGCCACACCAGTTCAAGATCGGGACCCTTCCCTAAAGAATATTGAGGAGCATTCGGATGCCCTCCAACTTCCTGTATTATGACACCTGTAGTTCAGGCAGCCTTTACGCTATTACTTGATGTTCTAGGAGGTGCACAATCGATACTAGCCCCAGAGTAAGCTCTACTGCCACCAGTGCAGCCCACTACATCCTTTAACTTTCATTCTAATTGAGCATGTAGCCTTTGATGCATAGTCAGACATTACAAAGAGAGTGAGACCTTATGAGGATTAGTAGGTGCTTGATTACTTTCTTAGATTAGGCCCTTCGAGATTCTTAGGAACGATAGAGGAGGATGTCCATGAGTTTATGATGACCTATCAATAGAGGCTATAGACCCTGAAATTATCAAAGACCAAAGATGTATATTTCACCACTTATTAGTTAAATAGGGTTGCCAGATAATGGTAACATACATATTTGGGTACTAGACTAGCAGAGTCCCTACCAGTCTCTTGGATAGAGTTTTTTCATGCCTTCTTATCTAGATTTACTCCTTATAATCTTAAAGATCGACTTCATGATCATTTTTATGGCTTAAGAAGGGACCGAGGACTGTATCTGAATATAGTGATAGATTCTATTAGATCTCTAGGTATGCTACCATTATATTGCCTACAGAGGGGGAGCTTATTAGATGTTTTGTCAACAGCCTATGGAATTAGTGAGGGATAGAGACACAGTCACTAGTAATAGCGAGCCAATCCCTTTTGGTTATTATAGATCACGCCTATACTATTGAGCAGATAAAGCGACATGTTATCTAGCTATAAGAGCAATTATAGTGGAGGATGGTCCTAGTTTAGGAGACATTATAGCAAGCCCTAGTCTAGGTTTCAATAGGGGAAGTCTAGTTAGTCTGTCCAAGTATCACTATAGTCTTTTGAGGGTAGCTGTCAGTCCCAGGATATTTTTAGATAGAGTAGTCTTTCTCATTCTAGCAGGAAGAGACCAAGGAATAGAGACACAATAGTTCTAGAGTAGATCAAATCTTCCAAGGCATCTAGTTAGAGATTCAGAGCCTCGAATACGGATACCATAAGTCGTAGTGGTCGACACAAAGATAACCAAGTTTCTTCAGGGTATTATGAGTGTAGGGCATTTGATCATTGGTCTTTCCAGTTTCTTGTGTAAAGAGAGAGAAAATTAGCTTCTTATATAGGTCCACCAACTCTGTTGTCGTTGATTGGAGGTCGAGTCGGGATCAGGGCTATATTGATGACCAGTGAGGCCCCAAAGATGATTAGAGTGGTTCTAGATATATTAGAGTGAATAGTAGAGGCTATCCCAGATGGAGTCACATGGCTAGGTTTATGTAGCTTCAGCCTGATCATAGGATGAGGGGTAACAACCCAAGTTGAAAAGTCCCACATTGATAAAACATAGGAGAGATGTTGGGTATATAAGCAAACATGTCTTACCTACTAGTGATGCATTTTAAAGTCGTGTGGGTTTAGGCCCAAAGAGGATAATATCACTAGCAAGCTGGGCTATTATAATATTTGTAATAGCCCAGCTCGCTAATACAGGTTCTAACACCATATCCCTGGTACTCACCCTACTTTCTGCATCTGTTTCACGGTGAGAGTTTTTGCACGATCCAGCACCGTTGACTCTCCCTTTGGTATCTATATATTCGGAGACTAGTGGTGAGCATCAGATATCCTTGGATCCTTCTAGTCTCGTTCTCATCACTAGTAGGTAAGGCCTATTTATATATATATGCAACATCTCTAGCTATTGGTGCTGAGGCTGGTGGGGCTGACTGAGATCCTCATGCCTATGTGGAAAATACTCGATAGGGATAATACCTAGCCATATGCCAAACCTCATCACAAACATAACAAGCCCTACGTTATTGCCACTTAGATGGTTGTCCTGAAGAGCTATCATGGCCTAACTGAGTAGGCCTAAACCAATCACCCTTATCAGATGCTAAAATGGTTGAATAAACTACTTGGCCCTGATGGTCTTTCCTCTACAAACTCTCTACCTCATGGCGGGGGTCCTATAAATTAGTCATGCTAACAAAATCTCTTCCCACCACCCTGTCTATCCTATCTTTTATGCTCTATCAAGCGAGCATGATCCACTACACTCTAAAATAAGCCTTCGGCCAGAACCAAGGAAGTTGTAGTCTACTGAAGATAACCTACCAATCCTTTGGAAAATTGTTGAATCCTTTCAATCTCAGTAGGGATATTGGACAAGGCATACCTTGATAATGTATAAAACCTAGCCTTATAATCTGATATTGACATAGAGCCCTATTGGAGTTTGTCGAACTCATCTTGAATAGCTGCCTCAGAGGCTATATGGCACCAACCTCTCCGGAAATATCCCAATAAACTGCTCCCAGGTTATAATTGGAGATCCCACTAGACTACGAGCCAAAATTGACCTCCACTACTCCTTAGCTAGGCTAGTGAACTGGTAAGAGGTATAAGCAACTCTATATGACTCAAGGATGGCCAAATTACATAGCCGGTCCTGACACTCTAACAAAAAAGCATAGGCTTTATCACCAAGGGTACCATCAAATATTTTGGGGGAGCCAACCGTACAAACCGCTCAAAACTCTTCTGTTCAATACTGGACATAGCAAGACTAGTTGTAGGTAATGGCACCAAAACTCTTCTGTTCAATAATAGACATAGCAAGACTAGTTGTAGGTGATGACACTATAAATTTGGGCAGTGCAACAGACGGTGCAATGGCCAATCCTTGAAAAATGTGAACTAGAACCCAGCTGAGATATCTGAGGCAGAATCACAAAAGTCATAGGTGGATCCATCGATTTCGAAGGAGGACCAATATGAAGTATGGGCAGATCAACTGGAGTCATAGAAGGGCCAATCGATGTTATAGGAACCAACACTTCAATAATAGCTAGGGCGAGAGGTGCTCCCACAAATCTAGCCAATAACCTCAAAAGTAACTCCCCAATTGATGGTGTAACATTAGGGGCTGGAGGTAGGGAAGCATAGTCAGTAGGCCATTTTGGCAAATACTCCAGCTCCAGAGAGGTCGATCTGGTTTGTCCTTTGGTTGGAGTTGTCCCTCTAGCATGTCCCTGGCCTCTAGCACTACCATGATCTTTGCCTCAACCATTGATGGGAGCTACATCAACAAACTCTGTCTCTCCCAAAGATCATCAAAATCTAGTAATCAGTATCTATGTAGAAGGAGTAGATTAGACACATTCAAACCTATTGATATGAAAAAAACACCCAAATAGAATCCCAAACTATGATTTTTAATATTAAGTGCCTCATAGCCTCCCAAAGATGGGTATGGATGTCTACACACCAATCCATGAGATTCTACCAGACATGCTGCTCTTAACTCACAAGCCCAATGAACTTAGAGCTCTGATACCAAACTTGTCACATCCCAAAATGGATCATAACTAAAAGAGACAAGTAAAGTAAAAAACAATGACAACCTAGAAATAAAATCCCAAGATCTGGAGTCATGAGTATAAGAGGATCTAGAGTAGTATAAAGAAGTGATACAACTGTCTCAAATAAAAATACAAAGCTTCCTCAGTAATATCTAGTACAAGGTTAAAAGAGAGACAATAACAAATATCTTAAATATTCACGATGACTCGAAGTCTGAGCCTTACCACTAAGATTTGAGTAGATGGAGGATATCTCGGGTAGAATGAATCAACTACCATGTGGGGGATCCCCGTGCTCGATCTATAGGGAGGAAACAAAGTAGGAATAAATACACCAAAATATACTCAGCAGGTTCAACCGACTGGGTAAGAGAAATCAAATGAGCATATAATAATGAAGAATCCTATCACCTGCAACAAAGGGGGTTAGCACACAACATATATATATACATATAAGAGAACATACAAAATGGTATTAATAATCAGTAAATCAACGCATAGGCAGGCATTAATATGGTCATGAGGTTTCATCTAACTATAAGTTGGAATCTCTTAACCTTGTCACCTCAGCATGGTCAAGGGTGTTACAATACCTTAGGTTACCACCTCAGCGTGTTTAAGAGTGTTATAATACCTTAGCCTTTCCACCTCAACATGGTCAAGGGTGTAATGTTCCGACCTCAATGTGGTCAAGAATGTAATCTTACCATCTTAGTGTAGTCAAGGGTGTTACAATACCTTAGCCTTGTCACCTCAGCATGGTCAACGATGTTATAATAGCTTACCCTTACCACCTCAGCATGGTCGAAGGTATAATTTTCCCACCCCAGCATGGTCATAGATGTAGTCTTACCACCTTAGCGTGGTCAAGGGTGTAGTCTTGTCACCTCAGAATGGTCAAAGGTGTTATAATACCCTATCCTTGGGACCTTAGCTTAGTCAAGGGTGTTACAATACCTTAGCCTTGCCACCTCAGTGTGGTCAAGGGTGTAATGTTCCCACTGCAATGTGGTCAAAGATTTAGTCTTGCTACCTCAACATGGTCAAGGGTGTAGTTTTTCCACCTCAGAATAGTCAAGGGTGTTACAATACCTTAGCGTTGCCACCTCAGCATGGTCAAGGATGTAACAATACCTTAGCCTTGCCACCTCAGCATGGTTAAGGGTGTAATATTCCCACCTCAGCATGGCCAAGGATGTAGATATCCAACATGGAAAAATATGTATGTAATTGAGTATTTAGGGGTATAATGTATCATTGTAGGCTTGACCATGACTTTTCATATTGAATACTTGTTCATATGACTATATATTATGTTATAAATTAATTTTGAATTCATAATATATGTGATCTTGTGAATTATCCAATGTTGATAGCAAGATAGTGCTTATATTATGATATAATTGATACATTGAGACTGTAATGATGTTAAGACACTGATGATATTAAGATATTAATGGTATTATGATATTGAGATCATTATGATATTGATACTATGATATAATTGTGATCATGCACCTTGCATCTTTCATTATTTGTACATTGATACTTGTGATAGCTACGATCGAGATGTGAGTAAGGTAACATATGGATTGGTGGCTAAGGTATTTATTGGTCGAGCCGAGGTAATATGTCAGTGGTGCGAGGTCATTTCTGGATAGTTTGAGGTCATTTCAGACATATGGCATGAGTTGAGTCATTTTCGACCATGATTACAAAGATATGGTCTATGTGTGGCCCTCATGGGTTCCATTTGAGGCAGTCATCTGATCCAAGGATGTGTATTCTAGGACAAACATTCATCATAATTATTTAACCTTACATTGCATTATTCATATTCCATGGCATCCACTTCATCTCATATCATATCTGGTTAATATTGTTGTATATTGTTTATGAGATTGTGTACTTATTATATCTCTGATCTCGAGTACAATTTGGATCTACTTATATACTTGTGTATTGAGATACCATGTCAGATGATGAGTATATTTATATTACTGTGATCTGTATAATATATTGTGCCGGACTATATTTATATTACTGTGATCTGTATAATATATTGTGCCAGACTATATTTATATTACTGTGATCTGTATAATATATTGTGCCGGACTTTTCTGAGTGCAACATCTTAGTGTCGCAAATTATTGTTGGGATTTAAAGAGTTACTTGCATTTTTCATTACAGTACTTTAGGTTAGTTCTATTTGCTGAGTACTTTGTTCCTCACCCCTTGCTACATTTTGTAGGTTGTGAACCCAATCCATCCTGCTAGACTTCCTTTTTGTTAGATCGAGCTTCCAAATTTCTTGTGAGGTAGCTATTTATGTCTTCAGCAAGCCTTGAGGATTCTATTTTTATGCTCTTGTTTTATTTAAGGACTATACATGATAATATCTATTTTATTTAAGTATTTTATACTTAGAGCTTTGTACATGTGACACCCATTCTGGAATGGTTTTAAGGTGTTTTCTTCCGTTTATCTATGTCATTAGACTGTTATCTTCCACTTATGCTGTTAGTGTTAAGTTGTTTGCATTTTGGACTGACTCGCCTTGATAGGTTATGTGAGTGCCATCATGACTAAATTTCAGATCGTGATAATCAATGTCTTGTGTTTTGGTTTAGGGTCGTAGAAAGTGGTTTTGTAGTTTAGATTTAGAAATTTAAACTTGCAATACTTTTGGTTTATGAAGGGAGTCTACGCACCATAAAGGACAATATAAGTTGTAAGGCAGCTTTAGTTGATTAAGATCTAGAGATAGATAGTTGCACTACTTATATTTCACGGATGGATACAATAGATCGGAGAACTGATTATGGCTCATAGAATAGATTTTGTGGATGAGATATTAAGATTAAGAATTTAAACCTGAATTTCATGCATAAGTATCCATATTCTTTAAAAAACTAAAGATTGTTGACATCCATCATGATTATTTTAGTCTTTTTTCATCCTTTTAAGTCTTATGCTACATCATTTTAGGTTACTTTAAGTGAGATTTATGGGTTCTTATCAGTTTAATCTCTTATTCTCTCAACTTTCAATCCAATCAGAAATTTTCCTCTCTAGAAATCTCCTCCCAAGGCAAAAACAAGGTCAAGCTCTAAGATTTTTCAGCTCAAGCTTCCAACTCTAGATTTTTAATAGGGATTTCAATCGAAGTATTTGAAAATTTCATCCATCAATTTTTTTCATCCATGGAGTCCCAATTTAAACTCAAATTCTCAAATTTTGATCATGATTCAAATTAAAGTTTCAATGATTTCTTATGGGTTCCGCTCAATTACATTGAATTCTTCAAAACTGATCTTCTAATGCATGATTCAAGCATAAATTGATGACTTTAAGATGAAATTTACGAACCCATACTATGCAAGAATTTTATGATTATGAATTAATTAGCATGACATACATGAACTATGATTTGAATAAAAAAATATAAAATTTAAGATGCTTGTAATCATTTATCACCATGTTTTCATGAAGTTTAGGTTTGCTTTCGATTGAAGGGCCTCATTATGATTTTACACGATTAGATCACTTTTGATTGAAGTAACCTTTAGACAATATTATGATTTGATTGTTTTTTATTAAAGTGATTCTAGTATGGCATATGATTTGAGATTTCTTTCTATTGAACTCCGCTCACCATGACTTGATGTTGTTGATTAAGTATATCTACTACTAGTTTGTTGCGAGATTATGATATGATTTAGGATCTATTCTTAGAGTTTACTATTCTTATGAAAATATGGTTATTACTAAATTCTTACCCTTCTTTAGAAGCTATGAACTATGAATCATATATGATAATTCTTGTTGAGGGAATTACGTAGCACTAAGTTGGACTAACAATAATTATCCAGATTTCAGAATTACGTGCCACCATAAACTATCCTAATTGGATAGGGTATATCTAGCAGATCCATCTAAGCTTAGATATAAGATTCTCACCTTGGTAAGTAGTACCACCTCTTTTTTGTAAGAGAAACACACTGGACTCCGTATTATAACTCACATAGTTTATATCGATTAATAGTATCTTTCACTTAGTTTATGATTGAGTTTTCAAATATGTGCATTGATATTTTATTAGCAAGAACAATAATTTAAGGTACTTCAAAACATTAGTTTTAGTACATGATTTACTTGGTCATTACATCATTAGTTTTTAGATATAACATGATTATCACATTATTTCATATTTTTCATACTCATATATTTCATAGTACTGAAGACATAATTTTGCCTATATTATTTTATAATATAGGTTCAGACGTCCATTATCCAACTCGCGGTTAGCACTTATCTCAGGAAACATTGGAGTGGTGAATCATCATTCCTCAAGAATGGGTTGCGTCTTTTGTCCTCAATTTATGTTCCAGATATTCAGTTTATCAAACTTTGAGCTAGCTAAGCTCTGTCCTAGTAACTCTTATATATTAGTAAAATCTTTTCAGACTTTGTCAAATATTTTGTCTATGTTATCTTCTCAAATGTTGTTTATATCAAGCCATTTCTTAGAATATCTATGCTTTATTTTCATTTTTTTTTATTTTTTTCCTTTATTTCAGTATATTTATGTATGCCATGCGATTAGCTTTAGATGCTTCGAGATTCTATGTATTTTGTTACGATTAGGGAGTAGCTTCAGATTATGAAAAATGTACATAATTACTATCTTAAGTCTGTCAAAAGTAAGTCATATTCATTATCTTTTATTTGCCTCATGGATGGCAGTTGGTCGATCATTCATACATTTTCATAGTCTCAAAGGCGAGATACTAATTAAAGCCTTTTTTTTTAATTTCATTCTCCTCTGTTTGTCTCTTTAGTCAAAGATGATGACATTCAATTTACTTTGTTGATGTTTCAATCGAACTCAACCCATACAAGCAAGCAACAGACCACATGAAAAAAGTGAAGAAGTAGAATGATTTTCTATATGTTTTATAACTTGTTAATAATTGAATGTGGATGTCAACACTGTAATTCGTAGGACTCTACTCAAAATTTTTCTTATACTCAAAATTCAATAACCTAGGCTCTAATATCACATTATCATGACCCAACTACCAAGTCATAAATCATCTCAAATTGGATTACCAAAGATCATCAATCATAGAAAAGATAGTCAATGGCAGTCAAAAGAGTCAACATTATCTACCACAACAATCTTTCGCTCCAACCACGAGTAATCAACACATTTAGCCATCTAGACTCCATGCTGAATGGCTGCAGTATGAAATCTCCCATCAATGTATAACATATTATGAAAGCAAAAATAAGTCTAACTATTCATTTAAGCCTAGCTTACCTGCGTACCAAGCAGCTGCTGCAACAGTCTGATCACAAAGTTTTAACTCCTTTTGTGAAGTTTTAATTTGTTCATGGCTTAAAATAATAATATAAGTATAAAAATAAATGACCATTGACCTAAATATTTCCAAAGTATAACCTAATCATAAATGCCAAGCCAACCTCATGAATTTTTCATCCACAAAGCTTTTCTATTATTATTTTACCTATGACTACCAATCTCATGATTACACTAGTGATTATGATAAATAAATGAAAAACAACCAACCCAAAATCTTACGCCTTACAGAAAAAATTAAAAAAGGACGTTGAATATAATTATGATAAAAAAGATCAAGAACAAGTCCAAAAAATAAAAAAAAATTGTAGGAATTTACCAAAAT
>DF366149.1:3808-18847 GCA_000787875.1 Solanum virginianum
TCACCAAGTCGGACACTCCTGACACAAATTTGTTCATTCTAGCTCTAGGGTTGGCCACCAAATGTGGAACATACTTCGAAAGCTTGTTGAACTTTAGTGCATACACCCTCACACTCATGGAACCTTGTTTAAAATTCATGAACTCTATCATCTAGCCTCTCTCACTCAATAGGGAAGAATCAGTTGAGAAAGGTGGCCTTGAACTCCTCCAAAGGGATAGCATCATGATTTCCCCTCCACATCTTCTATTGCATAAACCAAATTTGAGCCACACCTTTTAGTTGGTAGGCAGCTAGTTCCGCCTTCTCCTCTGAATTTACACTCATGATGGATAACACCTTATATACCTCATCTATGAACTTTTGGGGATCTTCCTCTGCCTTGGACCCATGGAACTTCGGAGGGTTAATTCTTATGAAATCCCTCACTATTGAGGCCAGCGTAGGAGCAAGAGGAGCTTAGGCCCCTTGGTTCAATTGGTTGGTCATAACATAGGCTAATTTAGTGATAAATTCTGGAACTCAACTTCGGTAGCCCCTCCATCTTTAGGAGCTTGAGAAGCGGGATAAGTCAGTTGCCCCCCGGGTACAGGGGCCCTCCTTGGTCTTCCCTTTTACAGCGGCATGATTTAGAAGAGCAAAGAGCACTCATTAGGGAAAAAGCCTTATCTTACACATAAAGCACGATATAGACCATGAAGAAGTGAAATATTTCCTAAAACACCTCATAACCTCCTAGTCATAGTTGTGGCGCGCTTTAAAATCATGAATAAGACTCTAATTGATGCGGCGTGTTGGATTTTTGAGGACCATTAACAACCTAGTTCTCTGATACCAAGTTTTTCACGACCCAAGCCTAGGGCCTAGACATGACACGACGAATGGGGAACCCAAGGGGACCCCAAATAAGCCTTTTAGCATATCATTCAGACATCCTTGGTCACGAAAGCAAAATATACATCGATAAGATATAATTTAAAAGTAAAACGGGACTAAGGGAAGTTTTTGATATTCTGTCATGTTTAGCTATCACACACTTGCACGATTTTTCTTAGTAATTTGTTTTTGTAGTCTCTATATGATGTACTCCATCGGATACTTTGAGCATTTTTCCTTATTTTTTTTTTATAGATTTCTCTTCCTAAGCCTAGAGGAATTTTTATCCTGAGTAAAAAGAACATCATTATAGCATCTTAGGCAAATCAGTATCAATAAAACATAAGAAAGATATTGATTGATGATATATAAAGAAGTGACCTTAGACCCAAGAGACACATTTAGAAGTCATGCAAACAGGGGAACTAAAGTCTCAACCATATGAGTTATTTCCCTCTCAACTTGAGCAAAGGGACCTTACAAAAAAATTTCACTTCCCAAATCATTGTTGAGCCTTGCTATTGTTTCAAGACTTTTCTAAAACTTTCAATTTTTCATTGTTAATAGTACTCATTGGCATATTTCTTACCGCCTTGCCACCAACAACACTCCATCTTTTCATGTTATCACATGGATATTATGCTCAGGAACATCAAGACGACGAGCAACTGCACTTTGTGTATGCTCGGGAAACTGAGTTGAAGCATAGACAATATGGTCTTGCCCTCATCTCAAGTCATTTGCTAGATGTTCCATTTGCAGCAAGTCATGTTTCATCTCAAGGAAGCCACAGTAGACTCAAAAATCACGACCTCCTTACTGAAAGTAATTACAAAGAAGTTTTAGAACACTTGGCTAATCCATGTATTGCAATTACAGACCAGCGATCACACGTCTCTCTGTATGTTACTGTACAGAAATGATTCCACTAGATAAGTAAGGAAATACTATTGTTTTATTTGAATAAGAAAGTGATTACCGAAAGTGAAGAAGTTTAAAATTCAATATATCATATATGGTTCACAAGTAATATTTTATATTTTACAAATTTGTATTGTTTAGAATATCAATTAAGAATACCTGCATCACTCAACATATCTTGTAGATTGACCATTTCTTCCTTGATTCTATTAAGCTCTTCACTGTTTGTGATGCCAAACTAATCTTTCCGAGATAGATAGTCATACGCTTTAAATGATATCTTACCACTCTCATAAAGACTTCATCTCTGCAACTACAAATCTGCAAACCAAGAGGAGTAAAACATATCCTTTTACGCTTATCAAATTCCAGATGACAAGGTTAATAATCATCCCAGGATTAGGCTAAAAGCAAAGACAGAAATGCAAAACTACAAAAGAAATTAATATCACAGGATTGCTGAAAAGGGACTCAAGCTTCTGAAAAAATGAAAAAAATGAGCAATATAATATGATAAACAGTTCAAACCATAAGCATAATGTCTCCCCTATTTGTTAAAAAATTATGCAAAAAAATTTCACTCCTCAAAGTCACCCTTGTTTCTTATACATTTTACATTGAATCATAGTTTTCTCTAATCATTCACATTTAGAAATTCCAATTTCTCAATACTAATTAACAATTAAAATAAATATTATATCTCAATAATGAAGATAATAATTAACAATTTGACTAACCCGTTGTCACGACCCAGACTTGGGGTCTAGGAGTGACACGGTGAATGGGAACTCGAGAGACCCCAAACAAGCCTTAAAGTACCAAAATCCACATCATTGGTTCGGAAGCGCATTCAAATTAAACACATAATTCTAAGGGAGGGGAAAGTAGGACTTACACTATGGGAATATCTTAGGGAAAGGGATTACCATGGATTCACATAACATAAAGCACATAATGGCTAAGGAGAGGGTAAGTATGACTCACGCTATGGGGGCAATTCGGGACTTAGGATGTAACACCTGGTAAAATTACCAAAATAACCTTAGACCAGAGACAAGTGCGTAACATATCTTCCCATGATCCATTTGTGAATTCGAGATTGGATATGCAATCAACGTGAGAAATTGAGTGAAAAAATAGCCTCGACCTAATTTTAGAGTAACCGGGTCGAAGAATAATTTTTCGTAATAAATTATGAACCAGTGAGGGTGTGCGATAGGTTTGAGACGCGGACCCATCGTGGACCAACACTTAGTTTTTGTTCCAAACATTTTCTACGAGATTTCAGAGGATTTTCAATAAAAAAATACCAAAAAAATTCGCAGTCCATGTTGCGGACCCCGCGTCCCAAAAATTGACTTTTTTAAAATTTCACGAGGGGCATCCTAGAACTTTCCAAACCTTCTCCTATACTTAATATATGACCAAAATAGGTCATTTTAAAGGTAAAAAGGGTATATAACCCATTCTTAAGCCATTCTAAGTCTTTAGAAAGGACCTAGGGCTAAAAGAGAAGAGAGAAGAATGAGGAGTAGAAGATCTTAAGATGGATTCATGCCAAATTGATCATCTACCTTCATTTTAGGTATATCTCATGGTCCCCTCTCGAGTTTACATCCCTGAAATTAACAGAGGATGACTGAGTTCAAATTCCTTGCGGATCATATTCATCCCTTACCTGGCAAGTATGGGGCAGCTATGGCAACATCAACGTGATTGTTATACAACCCCTGGCTCATAAGTGGTTGTTATCGATTAAGAGAAATTCCTAGAAAGTTCTTAACTGAGTACTCTAAGTCGTGATGAGATGAGATGAGTTGAGATGAGTCACACTGAGTTGGTATGGGATGAGACCAGTTGAGATGAGTCCCTTTGAATCGAGATGAGATGAGACGAGATGAGTTGAGATAAGTCCCTCTAAGTCGAGATGGGATGAGACGAGTTTAGATGAGTCCCTCTGAGTCGAGATGAGATGAGTTGAGTTGAGTTCCTTTGAGATGAGTCCCTCTAAGATGAGTTTGATTTGATTGATGAGTTGATTTGTTGATGGGTCATTTGTCTACTCTTTATTCTTTCTTTAGATAGACATTTGACATATTGATTGATTTTTATATTGAGTTGATATTGTTTCTATATTATTCTACCTATTTTGCTTTCACTTAGCTATTTTACATATCAGCACATTCCACGTACTGATGTCCCCCTCTGGGACTGCATCATTTCATGATGTAGATACATGATTTAGAGATCGTCAACAGGCATATCGTTGAGGATTTGAGAAATTCAGCTGATTTGTGAGCCTCTCCTACTTTAGAGGATTCATTGTACTTATTTTATCTTGCTTTAGAGTTAGATTTGATTAGATTTATTTTGGTTGAGGTAGCCATGGTTTTGTCATTGGCACCACTTGATAACGATAAAGGCTTTGTATGTTACTGTACAGAAATGATTCCACTAGATAAGTAAGGAAATACTATTGTTTTATTTGAATAAGAAAGTGATTACCGAAAGTGAAGAAGTTTAAAATTCAATATATCATATATGGTTCACAAGTAATATTTTATATTTTATTATAATATTGTTTTGAGACTACACGAGATATGCCCATTTATTCTCATTTATCTTTCGTTAATTAATAAGATTGTTGATTGAATAAATGTGATGAGGCCAACTGGTTCACTTGGGGACTAGCAATAGTCTTTAAGTGTCGGTTACATCTAGGGTACCCTCCCGGGGTGTGACAAACTTGGTATCAGAGCACAGAGTTCAAGTGTCTTAGGGATTCTATGAAGTCATGTCTAGTAGAGTCCTTATTATTGGTGTGAAGAGCTCTACATCCCATAATTTGGAGGCTATAGGACATTTAGGAATTCGTCTCCATTTTTTGAGATTATAAATCTTGCGATAGAGCTATTTTTAAGAAGTCTATGATAATTCATGTGATGCTCTAAACCTTTTGGCTACACCTCATCCATGATATGATAGAGACGGTAATGTTCAAACTCTTACCGATGAGATCCCCCATGGTAAGGTAATCAGAATGGTAGAGAGACTGCGCCAGGCTTGAGATAAGCCGACTAGTGTGCTAAGTTGATTGACTAGAAAGAGTGTACTATTGCTCAAATGAATCGTGCATTTGAGTTAGCTCTAGATGTACCCAGACCATCTTATTCAAAATTTACTTCCGGTGTTACCAATGAGAGAGAAGCCTATGTCTCTAAAAGATTTTAATGCTAACACTTAAGAGTGAGATGTGAAATTCTTATAAACCCTGAGTAGAATTGAATCATCCCTATGTTAAAAGGATGATGATGGAAAGAAAGGGACGAGATAGCAAAAGTGATGACTGATTGAGGCTTGTAGTTAGAGTTCTATACCTATTAGGTAAGTAATAAGGTGATGCGTTGATTGTCATAAGTTTGATGAAAGAGTCATAAGTACCCTATGATTTTCATAATATGTGAGTGGTACTGAGCTGTGAAGAGGGGAATAGATTGATTGACTACTCGCTATAAGATTTCAGTGGGCTTATATTCCCCATATTTTTTTACCTAGTAGTAGTAAATTGGTGTGATATTAGAGAGGCGTGTGATAAATACATTTGTTAGTGGTAGACCCTAAGCTTGATTTTGAGAAGTAGAGTGGAAGAGGAGACAATATTGCGAGAGTGACAGTGTTAGTTAGAGATTTTCTCTAAGAGACTTTCCCTAGTGTATGTTCAAGATGAAGATGTTGATTTGTGATGAAGTGATGCTATAGGCAGAATACAAGTTCCCTTTAGGTAAGACGAGTGAAATGAGAATAACTTAATAGATAAGAAGAGACTTGAGATGTGTACCCATGATTGTGTAAAGATATGTGAAGATCGAAGTTATGACTGCTATAAGAATCTAGATAGTATATTTGAGTTTTCAATGTGGAGTAGGCCGATATAAGCACTCCTTGTCATCCTAAGCAACTAAGTTGATTAGGATGTATGGATAGAAGATGATGAGTTTGTGAGAGCATAGAAGTTCCGCGTTAGTGGCAAAATAAGAGATTAGATTGTAAGAGTTGTGGGATATGGTTATGTACGCCATCAAGAGCAATAAGTATATAGAGAGATTTCCATAGAGACAAGAGGAAACTCAGAGATATATCTTTGAAGAGAGTCTTAGTGACTAATTTATTTATGCGACTATAGAATGATAGAAGATTTTACGACGCCTATTCTTATGAATAGTGATTCCTCGATCGTGTAGAGGTATATGCTTATAGGCTAGTAGAGGGAATTGATTCTCAAAACTTGAGAGATGACCCTTGAGCTAAGGGGAGATGGGGATGTGATAGATCGAAGTAGATCTTGAGAGTTCGATGGTGATAGGTCAATTTGGATGAGGCATTAATTTTGCCATCTCGTATATTCCTTGTACTTCACTGACGATGATACTCTATTCCCATCTGGTATATGACTGCTATGCCCATTTCCTGGTCCTATATACTACTTATTGATTGTCACTCATACTAAGTTATGAGGATGAAAAATGATAAAGTTATTCATTTATTTTTATCTTACCCCAGGGGTTTAAGTATTTCCACCCCGATATTGAATGAGATGTGACCTGAGTTTTACACTACATATAGTTTTATGAACTCAAAATGAGTCTTGATAGATGAGGGAGATTGTACTTCATTATAAATTTCCTCAGATAAGATTTCTTGATTGAGTCATGCGATCGTTCATTCCAAGTTCTTTGAGTGATCCTATCTTCCCATGTCTTAATAGAAATGTCGATGATAGTAGAGGAGTGATGGTTAATGGGAGAGAGTGAAAGTTCTTCATTCTGATGTTATCTTACGCATGCAGTAACCTTCGACCTGTTATGCCATTTTTGATGGTAGGATGTAGAGCTGACGAGTTCCCCTTGGTCCAAATAGTGATGTTGATAGTAGTAGACGGAGAATAAAGGTAGATAGAGAGGAGTGAATGTATCTTTATTGTGACATTGATATTGTACTTGTGTCATGTAGGGGTAGAGATAGGGAGGAGGAGAGAGATGAGACTTTATTACATACAATAGATATGTAAGAGTATGTTAGTGTGTATTTGAGTGGGAGCTCATTGAATGGTGGAGGTAGAAGTACTAAGTAGGCTTGAAAATTCTAAGATAGAGTTAAAGCGGTTAGAGTGATAGACATGAATGAATGATCATTGTTATGCAAGTATTGATGACAAACTATCGAAGTCTTATGATAGTGAAGTCGTGAAGAAGACTAGTGATCTTTTAATGAAAGCCCCTATGGAAGTATAGAGCTAAGTATTGAGGATTAGCCTTGTATAAATATGATCGTGTTAAGGGTTGAGTAGAATTGAATCATCCCTATGTTAAAAGGATGATGATGGAAAGAAAGGGACGAGATAGCTTGTATAAATATGATCGTGTTAAGGGTAGCACCTTGAGGCTCAAAAGTAGGCTTGAATAGAATAAGAGGATGTGGATAGGTAGAGAGTTAGAATAAGAGCTATAAGCTTGAGTTGATAGAGTAGGTGTTATCTACCTTTACTCATCCTAGACCTTTCCAAACCCCTCCTAGACTTAATATATGACCAGAATAGGTCATTTTAACCATAAAATGGTATATAACCCATTTTTAAGCCATTCTAAGTCTCTCGAAAAGACCTAGGGCTAAAAGGGAAGAAAAAAGAGCGAGGAGTTGAAGATCTTAAGACGAATTCATGCCAAATTGATCGTCTACCTTCATTCCAGGTATGTAAGGTTAAATGAAAGCATGAGATTGTTCTCCCATGTGCCCATAGATGGTCATAGATGATTTGAGAGTCCATGAGTCCCTATATATGTTTCTTGAAATACTTTCTTGATTATTTTCTTGAAAATTGTATCTATTACATGTGTTTTCAATGTTGATGATCATCATAAACTTATTTTCTTGAATTGAATACTTTTCATGAGATATTATATAAAGCCTATATGTTAACTTTTAAAAGCATGCATAAATGAACCTAGGGATGGAGTCCAGAGCCTTGATGTGAGTATGTTGATGAAAATCTTGATGTGAGTATGAGGTTGAGTAATTTGAGCTTGATGATCCTATGTGTCTTCATAATTGAGTTCTTAATGTTCTGTCTAAACGACTTCTTCTAATTGATGATCTGAGTTCTTGAGTTCTTAAATGAGAGTTGAGTTCATTGAGATGAGTTAAAGTCCCTAAAATAATAGAGGACCCTTGAATTTGAGTTAATGAGATGATACGAGTCTCTATGAGACCAATTGAGATGATGAGTGCCTCCATGAGGCTAGTTGAGATGGTGACGAGGAGTCTTATGAGCGTTGAGTCTTGGGAGAAGTATCCAGCACCGAAATGAGTAAGAGTGAGTCCCACTTGTACTCATTACCTATGTTAACCCAATGTAGGAGAGGATTGAACAATTACATCTTATGGTTGCCTCTCGAGTTTACATCCCTGAAATCAATAGAGGATGGTTGAGTTTAGATTCCTTATGGATCGTATTCACCCCTTACCTTTCAAGTACAGGATGAATATGGCAATATCAGCATGATTATTGTACAACCCCTATCTCATAAATGGTTGTTGTCGGTTAATAGAAATTCTTAGAAAGTTCCTAACTGAGTACTCTGAGTCGAGATGAGATGAGATGAGATTAGTTGAGATGAGTCCCTCTGAGTCGAGATGGGATGAGGCAAGTTGAGATGAGTCCCTCTGAGTCGAGATGAGATGAGATGAGATGGGATGAGATGAGTTGAGATGAGTCCCTCTAAGATGAGTCTGAGTCTGATTTGATTGATGAGTTCATTGGTCACTTGTCTACTCTTTATTCTTTCTTTAGATAGACATTTGACATGTTGATTGATTTCTATATTGAGTTGATATTGTTTCAATATTATTCTACCTGTTTTGGTTTCACTCAGATATTTTACGTACCAGTACATTCCATGTATTGGCGTCTCCCTCTGGGACTGCATCGTTTCATGATATAGATACATGATTTGGAGATCATCAATAGGCGCGTCATTGAGGATTTGAGACATTTAGCTGATTGGTGAGCCTCCCCTACTTCGGAGAATTCATTATACTTATTTCATCTTGTTTTAGAGTTAGATTTGATTAGCTTTATTTTGATTGAGGTAGCCATGGGTCTGTCATTGGCACCACTTGATAATGATAGAGGCTTCATAGACTAGAGTCGAATGTTGATGTTAAGACTTGTTGAGCTAGTTTCTTTCTATTAGCCTTTCCATTTATAATATTATTTCTAGACTAGACAAGATGTGCTCGTTTAATCTCATTTATCTTTGCTGATTAATATGATTGTTGATTGAATGAATATGATAAGACCAAGTAATTTGCTTAGGGTTTAGCAATAGTCTCTATGTACCGGTTATGTTTAGGGTACCTTCGCGGGGCGTGACATAGGATCTTCCACATTTCCACATCAATCATACATGTAAATATCATAATGCCCATAATCAATCCATAATAGTCATATCCAAAGAATAACCATGATCATAAGGTTCAAATACAACACATAGCATATACATCCGATGAAAGTCTACAAGATGTCCAACAATGTTGCTTAACATAAGATGGGATGGGGACCAAGACACATCCGAGGCTCACCCTCAAAGTAAATAATATAGACAAGAAATCATAGGTAGAGTAATGGTGGATTGTCCTTGAAAAATAGGACTCACCACAACAATTATCTCAAGATCCAATCTACCTATCGTATGGTGGATGAAGTTAGTCTCCGGCCCCTACATGGTGAGGTCATATTGGCAAAAGTATGCGTTAGTATGTTTGAATGTACTAAGTATGTGGGGTACAATGCATGAAACTTACTAAAACCTGCATTTCAATGTTAGATGACAAGGGCACAGATTATCGAAAGAAATATATAACAAGGAACATAATATAATAATATGTCATGAAACCAATGATGCATGAAGTGCAAATGATTCTCTTATATATAGTGGGGATGTGATCTTAACCGACATGAGTAAGACCAAGCGAGCTATTACTTGGAATCTCGATGAAATCCCCTTTATCGGTAAAGAGGTGGTCTACTTGCCGAAGGAACACCATACTTCACCTTACGAGAACAACTCCCAGTTCACATGAAGTAACCTTCCTTACGGGAACAACTCCCATTTTGGATAGGATTTTCACATATAGCATATCAAGTCATATCATATCATGTCTTCTCCTTATAGGAACAACTCCCATTTCGGAGGCATCGTTCCTTACGGGAACAACTCCCATTTTCGAAAGAAAAACCTATACTAGGCACATAGTTCAAGG
This sequence comes from Solanum virginianum, assembly GCA_000787875.1. Lineage (NCBI taxonomy): Eukaryota > Viridiplantae > Streptophyta > Magnoliopsida > Solanales > Solanaceae > Solanum > Solanum virginianum. The sequence goes on from DF366149.1 coordinate 13,924, forward strand.
AAAGAGAGCAAACCCTCCATCCATTAGTGCTAAGTCATCATCCCACAAGAATACATATATATATATATATATATATATATATATATATATATATATGTACACACACATACTTTAAAGAAAAGAGATGCAAGTCTTAACAAATCATTTGAATGCATTCTTTGGCTTAAAAGTCAAATACTATTCATAATAATCCGTACTTAGGCTAAAATGTCTAATGCTTTCAAGAGATAAAAGTCATTTCCAAAATCATATCAATGTATTCTTAGGCTTAAAGGCCAAAACATAATTCATAATTCATCATACTGTAAGGACCCGAATTTTTGTATAGTTTTAATATCGCTTGAGATTTGGTTTTGAAAAGTTTTGGGTGAAGGTGACACCTTATGGAACCTCTAAGCTCGATCTAAGTTCACTTTCAAGACTTCACTTCAAGCTCATTTATATTTTTTAAGGCCATCATGGGTCTGCTATATTAAGTCAAGTTCAAAGGAATTTCATTTGCTAAGTTTTTCATAATTACCGATTGAAGGGTCAACTTTAAATGGGCATATCTCTTAACACAAAATGAACTGAGTGGCCCACAACTATCAAATTAAGGATCTTTGAATTAGCTTTCCAACACACTTGGTTTCACCTCATTTCGAGTTCGAATGAAGAAGTTGTGTCTGTTTTCGTAAGACCCCCTATGTAGTGTTGCCTCACGAGCCAGTAAATGGGCAATGAGACATCTCACGAGTCGTGAGACTGCCCTTGAGCCTAAGATGGCCATTTTTTGGGCCAAGTCTTGTGCTACAAACAGCTACACAAACCGTGTCGTGTGGCACTGAGGCCCTCTGTAAGGCTTACAGAGTGAAATTTTTCTAAGTGTTGAGCCAAATTCCAACTTCCAAAATTTGTCTAAGTGTGGGTTCACGGGAAGGTAAATGGACTATGTAATGTCACACAGACCATTTACCCTCTAGTCAAGTGGCTTCCAGTAAAATTTTTCTCCGATTCATTAATGGTGTTTTCATAAATTTAGTTATTTCTATCGGTCTTTTGAGAATTCCTATGCTATTCTAAGGTCATCTAAAGACTGAAAATCTGTTTCCAACATTCAAAATCACTCTTCATATTTTTAAAACCCTCTCAAAAGTTTTTCACAAAGAACTCTTGGAGACTTCAACATTTGGGCTAGGGAACTCAAGTCTTCTTCAAATTCTTTGGGGTTTTCTTCATCTTGGTAAAGGTATGTGGCTTTGATCCTTGATTTTCTTCCAATAAAGGAGACCCAAACTATTTTCAAGTAATTTTATGAATTTCTAGCTTACTTTGAATTGGGGTTTTGAATATTATGATTCCTAAAATTTTATTTTTGCATGGATAGTGTTTACTTGATGATTTTATGGTGATTTAAATCATCATATGAGGATTTACTTTGGGTTTATGGAATTATAAGTATGCATGTCCTCTTTAAAACTTGTTTATGCATGAGTGATCTTATGCTGGATTTAAATATGGATTTAATGGTGCATTTACTTTAATTTCACAATATATTGTTGATTTTAGATTTAATCTTAATTACCTATTGTTGACACCCAATTTTTACCCTCCACAATAGGAATTAATTATAGACCTTTTAATTTTGACAATTTGAAATAATTGGTTTTCAAAAATGCAAAAAATATTTCCTCAAATAAATTTTATTTTTTATTTTAGGAGTTATTATTCTTAATTATTTCAGATTAATAATATTAAAAGCTCTTAAATTAATTTATATTAATTTGTCTGGTAATTAAATTAATCAATATAATTCGATTTGATTGCATTTAATTGGTTGTGTTTGCAATTTCAAATTACCATTTTCTCAATCCAATTTCCCTACCCTTAAACTCTTGTTTTCCTTTCTTTTTAGACCAATTGGTCCTTTTTGGACTAAATTTGGCCCATTTGTTTTCATTAACCCAGCCCAGACGCCCCTGACTCATCCCACTTCCCCTTTTATTTTTAGCCAACTTAACATATAATATATATACACAGCGCGTGGGGGCCACACGCCCCCCAATTCCCTTTTTTTTCCCATTTTCCCTCAACGCGTACATTCTCTCTCCCCCTCACCATCATTCTTATTCTTCACCTCAACGAACCGAAGGAAAACCAGCAAACCAAACCCAGCTAAACGCCAAATTCCCCTCAATGTTCACCACCTTTCTTCGTACATACGTGTCCCTTCCCTATTCCCCGTCAATTGATTCGTACCTTATCCGTTTAGAATCAAAATATGGTGCATATTACAACCATCGATTGAAATCGATGGCTGTGATATGGACTCGTGGATGATTCCCAAAGGATGAGGTAGTCAATTTAAAATTTAAGCTCCAAAATCGACCCCAAATTTTCCCCAAATGACCTCTGATTTTTCTTTCCATTTTAAGCCCTAATTTGGGGACTATATATATCCTTTTCAAGTATCATTGAGGGTAGCCATTGATAATCGAAGGAACCCTAAAATAAAAATACTCAACTCGATCTCACAGTAGTTTTTGATCTAACATATATTCAATCTCCATTTAGAGTAAAGGAATTCATTAGAAATTCTTGCTCAATTTTGAGGTTTCTTGAAGCTGGGAGTTTTTTGCTTTGAAGTAGGAGACGATTCTGTTCGGTGATGAATAGTCCCGTACAAGTTTGGAGTCCCAACCATTGCTTCAATAGAGGTAATACCCTCATCCAAATCCTTTGTCTCCATAAATGACGTGTGTGTTGCTATGGTTCTAGTTGTTATTAACCGTTCGAATAATAAATATTAAGATGATGCGTTTTGAAGTTATTATGTCAATGTCTTCTTTGTTTAATATTAAGCTACGAAGAATCAAGTTAGGATTGAAATGATTCTTCTTTTCAAAACACCTATTGTAAAGGTTAATATTCTAGTTCATTATACCCCATTTAATGTTAGTTCTATTTTCCTAAGCTTGTACCTGTCGAACCTTTTACTAATTTATGATGATTAGTTTAAGTTTGTCCCTTTCCTTCTCTTCCTGGAGTCTTTGGTTTTACTTACGTGATTTATCTTCTTGATTTTTTCTTTGAAATTTCTTAGCTCACTTGAAGTAACTAGATGGTAGCTAAGTGTTTTGAGTCTGCAAATTTGTGTGTTTAGTCTATGTTTATATTTAATCTCTTTGTGTTAGTCGTGCCTTCCCATTTCTTTGAGATTTAGTTACTTTCCAGCATCTTCAAGAAAGTCGCATTGCATAGTTGAACAAGGCAAAGCTTATTCTACATGAATTTAATTAGGTTTCTTCTATTTATCTCACAATAGTATTCTTCAGTCAATTTTTATCCTATTTGCCTATCACTGCCCTGTTTTCAAACTCTCACTTACACTTTATTCATTGTCTTAAGTTTCAGTTTCCATCTCAATTCTTGCTTTGAAGTCTATTTCCTCCCCAACATCTTTAAAGGGATAAAATTGGTTCAACTTTGCTCACAGTAGTGCATCATTTTTGTTTAGTAAGTAGGGTTTGTTATGAGTCTATTTGGTTCCATCATTCTATTTAAATAAGACCTGCTGAAGTCATATTTTAACCCTTTGTTAATCCCTAAAATGTTACTGTCAAACATATATTATTTATGCTTGGTTTTGTGTTTCAAGGTTGGTCTTCATTAAGCCTGAGGTTTCATGTTCAAATATGCTATTTTCAAACACCAGTAAGCCTTCTCTTTACCATTTCAGGGTCTAAAATATTAGTTCTTTGACGTGAGCTTGAGACCTTTTGTTGAAATAGTTCCAAACCCATGAGAATACGTTAAAGTTTGGCCTCCTCTGTTTTTTCCTAAATATGCATTAATCTGTATCAAGTTTGTTGGGCTACTTTCAAGAGGAATATAGTTTGTATACGAGGTTGTTTTGATTCAATGGCTTATTCAATATTTGCACAAGTCCAGTTCATCAGATCACTGCACCTTGATACATAAGATATGTTAGTAGTCTACTCATAGGTTGTGCTTAAACATGATCATTCATGACCATATATTTGGGTGTTTTCGTAATTTTCCAGATTTAGTCGAGGTTTTTGGTTCATTTCGAGAATGACTAGCTTATATTTTCTTTAAAATTCTTCCTTGTCCTACGTCAGTTTGAAATTTATCTAGTTTGATCTTTCTTTCGCTGATTACTGGTTCCTTTCTTTGCCAGTAAATAGGGAACCCACTGTACACTCGAATATGGTTTAGAATACGAATAAAATGATGCTCTATCAAGATGTCATTAGCTATGTTGAGATTTATTCCAATCTATGCTGCTGTATGAAGGTTTATGTGAACATATTTGTGCTGGCTGTACACTCTCTGTTAAGTACCCTTGCGTCCTCACTAGAAATGTAGACTCTAGTTATGACTGTAGGTCCGTTAGTCGGTTGTTGAGTTTACTTTGTTAATCCTTTGGTCGAATATTAGTGTTGTCAAATTTTCTAATTAGTTTGTTAATTCGAGATAAGAAGTGTCTTATTATAAACTCGACTCTTCTGTTTATTGTTTCTTCTCATTCTAAGACATATCCCTGTTCCCTCTTTGTAAGTGCCTTTGTGCCTTTATAGCCAGTTTGGATGACTAAATATGTTTGCTTTTTTGCTTTGTTTTATTATTGCCATCTTTCATTAATATATATTAATTCACACTTTTTGATCGTATGCGATACCTCCCGAGTCCACATTTGGACCCCCACTTGTATCTTTTGTGCCATGAAGGCCCAAATATCACCTTCTTTGAGTCGGCCAATTCACAAAAAGGAAGATGATATACAGGTTTGGAAGACCAAAATCTGTGTATATACATTGATACATAGCAAATATACACTAAGTATATATCACAGATTAAATGGGCTAAGGAGGCCCTAAAATTAGAAAGTAGGGCAGGTGGAAGATTGGGCCTAGTAAGCCCA
>DF366148.1:0-13932 GCA_000787875.1 Solanum virginianum
GGCTCGATTTCTGTTCTTACATAATTTTCAGACATTGTTCTTATTTTTTTTTGGTAATACAGATTGATAACAGCGCATAATAAAATAACTAGAAAGGTCAGTAGAATCCCTTTTTATTAGAAGATTCATTTACAAAGTTATTCGTTTTATTTGCATTCAGACTATGGTATCGTTTTGCTTTTAAAAACCAATTGAGAAGTGACACATTTCAGTTTTTTCCTATATTAATTAATCAATTCATTTTTAAATACACTATCTTCCTCAATGTTTCAGAAAAAGCCTTTTCTTGAAGGGTTTTTTTAAATTAAAAAAAAAATCTGCACTCTCTTTAATGAGAAAATGGATCAAACTATTGCGCGAGGAAATGAAGACGAGGTCCTTTACATGACATACATCAGTAAAAATATGTTTGAGTTCCTCTTGAAAAATAATATATATGTACATATATATATCTTGATTCTTCGATACACTGAAGTTTTGAGATTCCTACATTGAATATCGAACCAAAGAATCAAACTTTTAAAAAAGAAATACCAACATCGAACCGAAAAAATAAAGAACCAAATTAGTTCAGTTCGATTAGATTTTTTAGTTTTTCGGTTACCCCTAATTGAAAGTGTAATAAAATGGCCACATAATTAAGATATCTCCTTTTAAAATTTTAAGATAATTTCAAGTATCACTTTATATATTTTCTCAAATAATAAAAATAGCTATAATATGTGAGGGAGAAATGAATGACAATCTACAAGAATATAATTTTTTTTTAAAACATACATGTACATCTATAATAAGGAAGAATTGACTGCCTAATTTAGAAGGAATATATGAGGAGTCTTAATTCACCAAGGAACTTTTTGAACTAAAGAAATGTAGTCCACATATAGAGTATTTGGACATTCTTTGTGTGGTTGTGAAAGATATTGTAAGAGTGATGTTTTTATGGGTTTGTCCATATCTTGATTATCTTTTTAATATATGCTATTTTTATTAAAAAAATATTAGATAATTTTGTCCACTTTAAGAAGTACTTTGTAATATTATAGTATAAAGAAAGATTAAAAAATTATGCGGATAAGCAAACATATACTAGTTAATTAGTTAATATGGCTATAGTTTGAATAAATTATGGTTCACAGTTTGAGTTTTGTATAACTCGTGTGATTTATACAAATGGTTTTGTATAATTCGCGCGATTTTATACAAACGTTGTGCATGATTTTACAAAAGTTATGTGCAAATCAAATTGTATAGTGAAATATACAAACAATGCGAATTGTAGAACGAATAATACAAACCTTGTACACAAACTATATAGGGAAATATACAAACGTTATACAAAAAATGCAAATTGTAAAGTGAATTATACAAACATTGCACGAATTATGCAAACACTGCGATAACTATAGTTATGAAATTTACCCAAACTATAGTTATGCAACGTAATTAAAATATTTTTGAGTGGCTATATAAATTCTTCAAGATGGAAAAATGTTGCATAATTTCAATTTCCTCATTACACAAAATACGCACATTCATATAAAGGACCTTCCAAGTAAAAATTTAATCAAATGACATCAACAAATTAGAGAGATAAATAAATGGAAAAACTAAGTTTGTACCTCTTTAAATCAAACTATTTATATTCATATACTCTTTTACATTTTGTACCCCCATATTATTAAAATTTTAACCCTCTAATATTAAAATTCGCGTGTTGACGTCATATTGACATCAGCATCTGCTTGTATGATATACCAATAGGGTATACATATAGGGTATCACAGATAATTAAGCTCAATCCTATATGATACCGATATGATATAAATATATCTACAGAGTATATAATGAATATATTTTCTACTAATTTAGAGTTTAATAATTTTTTTTATTTGTTTCTTTTTAAAAAATCCTATATACCAATTTGGTATCAATATATCATCAGAGTATCACAAAGGACTGACCTCATTTTATATGATACCGCTATAGTATATATATATCGCCAGAGTATATTTTATATTATTTATGCTGACGTCAGCATGCTAAATAAAAAGGGGTAAGTGGATAGAAAGGTAAATAGTTTGGGTAATGGATCCATTAAGGGTAAATAGTTTATATTGGATTTATTAAGAGTAAATAATTTCAAATTAGGTCTACTATGTGTACTTTTCCCTAAATAAATTAACAAATAAAATAGAAGTTCACATTTGCAAAAATAACCACTTGTAGTAAAATATTGCATAATTTCAATTTCCCCATGGTACAAAGTACGCACAATTCATATAATGGACCTTCCAAAGTGAAAATCCAATCCAATCACATCAACAAACCAAACAAATCAATGAATTAACAAATACAATAGAAGTTCACATTTGCAAAAATAACCACTAGTAGTAAAAATTTTGCATAATTTCATTTTCCTCATTATACAAAATACACACATTCATTTAATTGACCTTCCAAAGTGAAAATCTAATTAAATTGCATCAACAAATCAGATAAACAAATAAAATAGAAGTTCATATTTGCAAAATTAACCACTAATAGTAAAATATTGCATAATCTCAATTTCCTTGTACAAAAAGTTCACACATTTCATATAATGGAGCTTCCAAAGAAACAATCCAATCAAATTATATCAACAAACCAAATAAATCAATGAATTAACAAATACGAATAGAAGTTCACATTTGCAAAAATAGCCATTTAAATATTACATAATTTCAATTTCCTCATTATACAAGTACACACAACAACAATAACATACCCAGTGAAATCCCACAAGTGGGGTTTATACAAAATACACACATTTCATAGAAATTTATATACATTTAATATACTCTATAAATAGATAAATTTAATTTAATTTGTAATTAAAAGGGCTGGAATGTTAAAGCCCCATAAGTTTCAAATTCTGACTTGATTATAAATATCAAACTCATAACACTATTAGTAAAAATGCTGCGTAATTTCAATTTCCTCATTACACAAAATACACACATTCATATAATGGACCTTCCAAGTAAAATTATCAAATTACATCAACAAGTTCAAGAGATAAATAAATTAACAAATAAACTAGAAGTTCACATTTGCAAAAATAACCATTACTAGTAAAATATTGCATAATTTCAATTTCCTCATTGTACAAAGTACACACATTTCAATAATGGACCTTCCAAAGTAAAAATCCAATCAAATTACATCAACATACCCAATAAATCACTGAATTAACAAATAAAAATAGAAGTTCACATTTGCAAAAATAACCACTAGTAGTAAAATATTGCATAATCTCAATTTCCTCATTATACAAAGTACACACATTTCATATAATGGAGCTTCCAAAGTAAAAGTCCAATCAAATTACATCAACAAACCAAATAAATCAATGAATTAACAAATACTATAGAAGTTCACATTTGCAAAAATAACCACTAGTAGGAAAATATTGCATAATCTCAATTTCCTTATACAAATTTCACACATTTCATATGATGGACCTTCCAAAGTAAAAATCCAATCAAATTACATCAACAAATCAAACATAAGTTCACATTTGCAAAAATAGCCATATTGCATAATCTCAATTTCCTCATTAACAAAGTACACACATTTCATATAATGGACCTTCCAAAGTGAAAATCCAATCAAATTACACCAACAAACCAAACAAATCAATGAATTTAACAAATACAATAGAAGTTCACATTTGCAAAAAATAGCCACTTTTTTGGACTTAAACTTGAAATGGCCATGGCCAATTCTTGACATCTTCATCATCTTGAACTCTAGCTCTGTTCTTCATAGCAACATTTCCATTATTCCCTTCAACATAAGCATAATACTTCAAGAAAAATGCAAGTGTAAGAACAATCCATTCAAGACAAAATATCAAAGCACACAATCCACCAGCTAATCTCAAGATCACAACCCCATCTTCTTCTCTAACATACGAATTCAACTTTCCGAGGAAATCCCCTGTTTTCGTGAAGATCAGCACGAAAACAGAGCCTTGGAGTATTGCTGTGAGTACGGAGGACACCATGTGTGCTCCGTACCACTTGCTGACAGCACCCTCAGAGGGTGCTGACACGGTGGCGCAGCCAAAGACTGCGCCACCTATAGTGAGGATGTGGAGGAGGATGAAGAAGAACCCGTAGAGAGATGGGATTAATCGGAGGGAGAGAGTCAAGAAAATGCAGCTGGAAGCTGCACCAAGAAGAATGTAGTTACAGAAAAGGAAGATTTTGTGTGTTTTTGTTGAATCTGAGTGAGAATTGTTGAACCCCATTTCTTGTTTCTTGAATTTTTTGACCAAATTTCTTGGTTTTTGATGATTTTTTTGAAGATTCTGGGATGGTTTGACAGATGAATTTTGTATATATAGGTGCTTTTGGGGGTGTCAACGGTCATATTATTTGAAATCTGAGATTTGATTGGGAACAAGACCGTTGGGAAAAGAGTTTAAAATATACAAATTTTTTGCCATTTTTAGTATTACGGTGTTCCGATCAGTTTGTTTGCATCTCGACTAATTGTATCGAGTACTTGTTACCTCTTTCAATCATGTCTATATTGGGTAACTTTATCTATCAAAACATGAACAAAAGATAGAAAAGAAATATATGAAAAAATTACGCAGATAAGCAAGTATTTATTAGTTAACATAGTTATAATTTGAATTAATTACTACGACAAATATCTAACTGCAATTACAGTTTAAATTTTGTATAATTCGTGCGATTTATACAAACGTTGTGCGTGAATTAAATTGTATAGCGAAATATACAAACACTGCAAATTGTATAACAATCTGTGTAAATTGTATAGCGAAATATACAAGCATTGCAAATTGTATAACGAATTTATGCAAGAATTGTATAGCAAAATATATAAACGCTATACAAAAATTACGAATTGTATAGCGAATTATAAAAATGTTACACGAATCATACAAATACTGCTATGACTATAGTTACGAAATATAACTATCCAAACTATAGTTATGGAGCATAATTAAGATAATTTTGAGTGGCTATATACAAAAATTCCTCTAATAATAATACGAAATGCAAGAATTGTATAATACATGAATTATTTCTGTCTTGAATGTTGAATTTGATATATTAAGTACCTAACTGATATCAGTTTACAACTATTCTACATAGGCCTTGTTCCTGAAGCAAAAATGATCCTTTTTTGCTTACAGGATAGGCCTACGATAAGCTCGGAGGTAGCAATAAGATCTCTGTCTCTAGAAAAAAACCGAGGAGCTCGATTAATATCTATCATGAGCAACGCGGATGACCTGTTTACCTATGTTCTGTCCATAAAACAGTCCAACAAGGGCAGATGGACCGCTCTCAAGGCCTTCATTCATGTCTTCTAAATACGTAATTTTACCCTGCTTGTACAGACTAGTAACGTCTTCAAGAAAGCGGGGGAATAGATGTAGATAATCGCTCTGGAGAAAGCCCTGCATCCTAACGCGCTTGGTGATGAGCTGAAACAAGTTGTGTATACCTTGTGGATTTGAAAGGCTTTGCTGAGACACCATTCCACAGATGGCAATCCGTCCATGGATCCTCATGTTGAGCAATGCTGCGTCTAACATGGATCCTCCAACGTTGTCAAAGTAAATGTCGATGCCCTCAGGGAAATGTCTGTCAAGCAAAGTGAAAACAAGATGGTTGTTACTACGTAAATGGCCTATATTCATCTTTATCGTCCTCTAAGAAGACGCAGAGGTAAATCCAGGATTTAGAATTAGCGAGTTCAGAACGAGCATGATCTTACTTTCTTTTTGTCATAACAATGAATTCATTTGAACCCAAAAACCCAACCCTAAATCCACCTTGAGCTCTAAAACTATTCTATTTTTCGACTGTGCATGATGATTTTTAGACATTTTCCTCACCTTTTGAGAGCTTTATCGAGATCTTCTTCTTCCTTATAGTTGAATGCTTCATCAAATCCAAGCTTACTCTTTAATATGTCAACCTAATAATATGTGGTTGAATTATAAAATGAAATACAACAAATGCAATTGCTAAAAGACGTTACAATCCGCGGAAACAGACTTACTTTTTGTTTCGTCCCAGCACTTCCTACGACATGGCATCCATGTAACTTCGCGAGTTGGCCAACAAGCTGGCCAACTGCTCCCGAAGCAGCAGACACGAAAACATAATCCCCTCGTTCAGGGGTGCAAACCTCGTGAAATCCAGCATAAGCTGTAAAACCTGGCATGCCTGTATAAATTCCACATTCATTAGATCGACATTCGACATCAAAATATAACTAGAGAACCATGTCTAACAATATGAGGAGAAGGCAATCCTCCGATCCTATATGATCCCATTCTTTTTTGCCCCGATGGTTAGTTCAAGTGGCAAAGACGGAGGGACTTGTGACTTATATCACTGGTTCAAGCCCTGCACTACGTGAATTAAGCCTAGTATTCAAGTGGAGAAGGATAAAAGGACGAGCCCCATTATAACTGCCTTTTGAACACTGCATTTGATCCCAAGGATCGACCCATACAGATTTCTCGGTCATCAAACAAAAATCAAGTCTTACATATATAAACAAGGCTGCGAAAGTCTCAGAATAAGAGAACGAAACTATAAGAATGGATGTTATGGTGCTAATAAAAAGTTAAAGAGACTAAATGGTCAAGATTAACCGTACCAAGAAGACCAACGTGATACGACAGAGGCACATCATCCGTCTGAATTTTCCTCAGCTGATCAGTTTTGTGTATTAAGCTGTATTCTTCCCAACCGGTGAAACTTGAGACTATATCACCTGGTTTGAAGTCTGGATTATCTGAGTCTAAAACTTTCGAGACACCAAATCCTTCAATTACCTTTCGAAAATGTGTATAGGATAAGTTACGTTACACAAAACTTATAGAAGACAAAATGGACAAAGAGACAAAAACTAGCAAGTGATCTTTGTAGTACTACATCAAAGTTCGATTATAAATGCAGCTGCTAGACCAGAACCAACGAAACTGTTATGACAACGGCTGTGTTCAAGAAAATAAAGACTCAAATTCCTACCATCAAATGTATCAGTTAGATAAACTGTAAAAGTAATTGAACTTCGGACCCTTCAGATAGGCAACTATGCGTAACTACACAAAATGTCCAGTTTCTTTGAAAAAGATAACTACAGTTAACTGTCCATAAAGAGTGGAATTAATAACTCGGAAAACAAGGCAAGCACATTTGCTATAACAAGTATAACTACACTTAACTAAATATAACTCGATAACGTCAATGTATATAAGTTAAATCCTTATCGCATCACTTACCTCTCCCGGAACAAAAGGAGTGAGGCAACACACTAGTAAAACTACACTTAACTAAAAAAATAACTCAGACAATATCAGTATATATAAGTTAAATCCTTATCGCATTACTTACCTCTCCCGGAACAAAAAAGGGGAGGTAACACGAAAACCAAAGCAACCACATTTACTGTAACAAGTAAAAATACACTCAACTTAAAAAATAACTCGATGATGTAAGTTAATATAAGTTAAATCCTTATCGCATTACCTACCTCTCCCAAAACAAAATGAAGGAGGCAACACGAAAAACAAGCAACCACATTTACTATAACAAGTAAAACTACACTTAACTAAAAAAACCTCAACTATGTCGGTGTATATAAGTTAAATCCTTCTCTCACAGAACAAAAGGGGGGAGGTAACACGAAAAACAAGCAACCACATTTACTATAACAAGTAAAACTACACTTAACTAAAAAAACCTCAACTATGTCGGTGTATATAAGTTAAATCCTTCTCTCACAGAACAAAAGGGGGGAGGTAACACGAAAAACAAAGTAACCACATTTACTAAATATAACAAGTAAAACTACACTTAACTAAAAAAACCTCAACTATGTCGGTGTATATAAGTTAAATCCTTCTCTCACAGAACAAAAGGGGGGAGGTAACACGAAAAACAAAGTAACCACATTTACTAAATATAACAAGTAAAACTACACTAGAAAAAAACATCGACAATGTTAGTATATATAAGTTAAATTCTTCTCTCCCTGAACAAAAGGGGGGACATAACACGAAAAACAAAGCAACCACATTTACTATACATAACAACTAAAATTACACTTAACTAAAAAAAACAGAGACAATGTCAGTATATATAACAAAAGGGGGGACGTAACACGAAAAACAAAGAAACCACATTTACTATATATAACAACTAAAATTACACTTAACTAAAAAAAACTCGACTATGTCAGTATATATAAGTTAAATCCTTCTCTCCCGAAACAAAAGGGGGAGGTAACACAAAAGACAAAGCAACCACATTTAATATATAAAACAACTAAAACTAACTTCACTAAAAATAATTCGACAACGTCAGTGTATATAAGTTAAATCCTTATCGCATTACTTACCTCTCCTGGAACAAAAGGAGGGAGGTAAGACCCCGTGAAATCGCGCATTCGTCCACGCATATAAGGATCACAAGATAAGTATAGATTCTTAACCAATAATCCATTTGATCCTTTTGAAACTTTTTCAAGATTCAACTTTTTTCCAATTTTTAACTCCATATCACTTTCTTTTGGAATTCCTTCAATATACCCTTTGAATATAATTTGCTTGTTTATTAGTAACTGATCCATTGCTTCTTCTTTGGCCATTTTTTTTTAACTTCTTCTTCCTCTGATTCTGCAAATACAGAGACCAAACAAACAAACAAAAAATTGGAAAAATTATTCAAAATTCAAGATTGTATTTTTTGGGGATACCCTTTTAGAAATAGTGAGACCTTGAAGAAAAAAAAAATTGGGGCTTTATTGAAGTGTGTAGCTGTAGCTGGTGTTAGGTACTAACTACCCTATTCCCCTTTTCTTTTTTTGTTTGTGTTGTGTGTGTGCATAAGATGTAGCACGTAGCAAGTATTTATTACTCCCTCCATTGTCTTGACTTAACACGGTATTTAAGGAAAATAAAGTCTTTAAAGCTTGTATAATCATCTATGAATATTTCTGTGATTGAAAATTATTTTATTAAAAATAAAAGAAAAGTGTTGAAGTTAAATTATTTCTAATTCTAATAAAATGACTTTTTTTTTATAGACTAAAAGAAAAGGGTGTCATATCAAATGAAACGGAGGAAGTAATTTTTTTTATGGTGGTGGGGTGAGGGTGTGGGGATGGGGTTTCAATCGGGTGTTAGTATTTACTATTTTCATTGGGGTCCAACAAAATTTGTGTTTGTGGGTTGAAGAACTGCATTATGCATTGATGTTTGAATAAATTTGAATCGTACTAGATTTATTTTGGAAGATAGCGCTTTCAACGTGATTTTCTCTATTTTGAAGGATATCAATAAAGAAAGAAGGTTAATAGGTAATAAAGCGTTGTCTTGTTTATCCACATAATTTTCTTGATGATACAGATTTTAGGGTTAAAGGTTAGTAGGTAATAAATATTTGTCTTTGCTTATCGTTTCATACTAATAGCCATAGTATTTCTTTTCTAGTTTCTTGTCCTTGAATTTTATTTATTATCCACAAAGAATACATATTTAGAAAACAAAGTAAATAAATAGTAGATTATTTATCTAATTTATCCTTCCATATTAGTAGTCGTAATATTTCTCCTAAATTTCTTTGTAATTAATAGTATTAACTTTATCACTACTATTTTGGGCAACAATTACTTTATAACATAATATAAATTTAAAGAAGAAAAAGAAAGGCATAGCACAAGAAGAGCAATTTTCTTTAAAAAATAACCAAGGAATAAACGATGCTTCTGGGCAACCCATAAAAAAATTAAATGGCTATTTTCTTATTTGTAACATATATAAATGTGCAATGTCTATTTTTAGACATAAAAAAATTGTCATTTTGTTCTTATTTTAGTTATTCTTTCCTCTCATCTAACATATTAAAAAAAAAAAATTGTTGAGATTTTTATATGTATACTCAAAAGAGAACATTATTTAGAAAATATTAGAAATAGAAGAATTAAAAAAAATGAATAAACAACTTACAAGTTTTATTCTTCTTTTTCTATTTTCGTGTTTGATTGCTGTACAGGCAGAGGATCCTTATCTATTTTTTGAGTGGAAAGTTACTTATGGGACTATTTCTCCGCTTGGCGTGCCACAACAAGTCATTTTGATCAACGGTCAATTCCCCGGACCTAAAATCAATTGCACATCGAATAACAATATTATTGTAAATGTGTTCAATCAATTGAATGAACCATTCCTTCTAACATGGAAAGGGATCCACAAAGGAAGAATTCGTGGCAAGATGGTACCCTAGGCACAAATTGTCCAATCCCTATTGGTAAAAATTTCACGTATCATTTGCAGGTTAAAGATCAAATTGGTAGCTACTACTATCATCCAACCACTGCGTTACATAGGTTAGTTGGAGGCTATGGGCCCATAACTATCCATAGTCGCGCTTTAATCCCTGTCCCATTTGATCCCCCCATGGATGACTTCACCCTTTTAGAGAGTGATTGGTACACTAAAAGTCATAAAGTGTTGAGAGGTCTTTTAGACTCTGGACGTTCACTTGGAAGGCTAGAAGGGATTGTTATTAATGGTAAAAATGGAAAAGGTAATGGCAAAGATGAGCCTATGTCTACGATGGTCAAGGGAAAGATGTATAGGTTTAGGTTTTGCAACGTCGGGATGAAAAATTCTATCAATGTTCGAATACAAGGACACACAATGAAACTTGTGGAGATAGAAGGATCTCATACAGTTCAAAACACATATCAAATGTTGGATGTTCATTTAGGACAATGTTTATCTGTCTTGGTGAATGCTAATCAAGATCCTAAAAACTATTTTATTGTAGCTTCTTTACGTTTTACGAAGCAACCACGTGTCACGACTGCCACCATCCGTTATGCTAACGGTACTGTTGAATTAAGTGACCAACTCATTTACCTATTTCTAGCTTTTTAGGTCATTATGAAATTGGAACATTCTAGGACCTATGTATGTATGCTTGACAACCTAACATTATTTGGTTACTTACTTTATTATATATTATATTTCAACAGGTAAAGGCCCCGCCTCTCCAGAGTTAGGAGAAGCCCCAAAAGGTTGGGTATGGTCACTCAACCAATTCAACTCTTTCCGTTGGAATTTGACTGCGAGTGCCGCTAGACCTAACCCTCAAGGTAGTTACCACTATGGTCAGATCAACATCACGCGTACCATAAGGTTGGTGAGCACGGCAGGGGTTGTCGACGGGAAAACCCGTTACGCCATCAACGGCATCTCCCACACGGATCCCGAGACACCGATTAAGTTGGCTCAATACTATGGCGTCGGGGACAAGGTGTTCAAATATGATCTATGTAAGGATGAGTATATACCACCAAGTGGAAATGAAAGAATAACAATTGCACCTAACGTGATGAATGCTACACATCGTAATTTTGTGGAAATTATACTTGAAAATCATGAGAAAAGTGTTCAATCTTGGCATTTGGATGGATACAACTTCTTTGCTGTTGCGTAAGTATCTCGTTGAATTAATCGTACTTTTGAAATTATGAGTTCGAAATTTAAAATTAATTGAAAGTTATATGACCTTATATTAGTTAAAGTCATTTTCTCCCATTCAAATTTTATATATACACACATAGGAGATTGTTTGCCCCCTCTTAAACAACAAAAATGACTATATCTCGATCCCCAATAAGTTTGAAGTTGGTTTTATGAATTCTGATAAACTATAGTTGAACTTTATGGTACTTACCTAAAATACAAAACCACCTATATTTTCGACCCTCTTTAAAGTGTCCTAAAAGTTTTAAAGTAGTCTCTTTTTCCCATAAAACTCAATACCTGAAACATAACATGTCACATAAGTAGAAATTTGGCATATATAAATAACACGTTGAAACTGAATCCCCTTTTCTATATAAACTTCTAACTTCGTCACTGATCTGATATTCAGGATTGCACCCGGTAGATGGAAGCCAGAGATGAGACAAAACTACAACTTACTGGATGCAGTAAGTAGGAACACAATCCAAGTGTACCCAAATTCATGGGCTGCAATTATGACAACTCTTGACAATGCTGGACTTTGGAATTTAAGGTCCAATTTACTTGAAAGACAATATTTGGGCCATCAACTTTACATTAGTGTTCTTACACCAAATAAATCTCTGAAAGATGAGTACAACATGCCTGATAATAATTTGTTGTGTGGTCTTGTCAAGGATTTGCCTCTTCCAAAACCTTACTCCATATAACTTTTAGAACATGGAGCTATGATATTACGTAAAGATAGAGAACGCGAACTGTGTTTTTGTATTTTCTTAGAAAAAACATAATTTTTTTGTTTTTTGTGATATATTGGTTGATTAGTTGCTAGGATTTCTAATTGTACATCTTCCAAGAAGAATCGATGCGTTTATGTACTCAGTTTCTTTAGAGTTAGCTTGAATCGTTTTGTAGAGTGAAACTTTCCTTATGTTATCTATTCGACATATGTAACCGTATTTGAATTTCTTTTTTTCATTGCGGTGAAATAAGTTAGTTTCTTTTTTTTCTTTTCAATTTCTCCAAGCAAATTTGCATTTCACATTTTTTATAAATGAAAAAAAAACACTTTTTTTGTGCTCCTCAACAATTATTATGATTTCCAATTGTACATCTTAATTCCAAGAAAATCAAAATATATTTATGATATTCTCATGTCTTATTTGATCTTTTAAATGAGATGAGTAGTTTTAAATTTACAATTGATTTTAAAAAAAAAAACTTTATTACTTTATTCAAATTTATCCCAACCAATATGAGATAAGAGTTTTCTCAAGGAAAAAAATGAATTTGAAGTGGTATCAATATATTATAAACATTTAAAAAAACTTAAGTATTTGAAAAAATTAATGCGAAGCAATGTTAAATGACACAATAAAGAATATTTATGCCACTATTAAAATCTTTATATTATGTGTACATAAGTTCATTAAAAAAAATTATCTTTCTTTTTCCAACCTTCAATTCAGTTCCTTAACTCAATTTCTTCATCTCCCAATGCAAATCCAGATTAGTGGAGGTCCTAATATAGTATCGAACATCAGGTGAAAATGATTTATATTTCGGAGCCTATAAAACACTTCCAGGGTCGTCCAGGGCCATCGAACGTAAGACTCTTGGCAGGCTTGTTATCAACGAGTACGTGAAATTTTTCGAAAAAAATGAGCCCGAAGCCCCAACACCCCAAAATCTGTGGCCTAACACCCACGAAAAACTATCGAAATCGCCTGATTCCTGTTCTAGAGCCCATAAAAGGCTCTTGGGCATCGTCCAACATCACCGAGCTTATTGAGACACTTGGCAGACTCGTTACAGACGGATACGTCGAATTTTTTGAGAAAAATTGAATATTGAGTAAGATGGATTAAATTTGAAGTTTAAAAAATTGAAAGGAACAGATACATCATTGAATTAGTAGGATCTTTGTATGGCCTAATAAAAAGAAGAAGTTCATATATCCAAAGAAATTAATAAAACATAAAAATTTCTATTCAAATCCAAAGAAGAAACTTCATTGTATGTAAATAATTAGGATCTTTGTATGGCCTGCTAAATTTCATATATCCTTGAAGATGGCAAACAAATCTCCATTGATGTAATCGTTATCGACAAGGCTGACCAAGAAGTAGCTGTTTTGGACCTGTAAAACGAAATGAAAATTCCGTTTTATTAGTAGTTCACGAGCAAAAGAAAAGGTGTGATTTCACAGATGGTCATCCTAGAACTAGTTTTTGTAATGGTAACTCAACTACGCGATATATAGGGACATAGTTGAGTTATTTTCCTATATATATATATATATATATATATATATATATATATATATATATATATATATATATATATATATATATATA
>DF366147.1:10889-23630 GCA_000787875.1 Solanum virginianum
AGGAGGAGAAAGGGAGGGTATACCTTTTATGTTATTTGTATATATCGGAGATACATAAAACTATTACTCATATTTCATTTTTCAATATTAAATACCATAATTGTTCGAGAATTATGTGAATTTTCTAGAATGGGTTCCCATCATGTGATAAACAAACTTGATTAAAATAGTAACATGTCCTATTATGACAAGTAGAACCACATTTATATTTAACGAAATCTGAATATGTTTGGCAGTGTTCGACTATGGTGGAAGCCATGGTGTGAACGTAGTAACTATGGATGACTATGACAATTGCAACATTGGAAATGCTCTCCTAACTTACACTGGTGGCATTTCAAATGCAGGTGACATGTACTTCATTTGTCCTACACTTAATCACTGTGACACTCGCATGAAATTAGCAATTAAAGTTCAAGCAACTTCCTCTGGTACCCAGTCCATGCCACCTAATGGTGCCTCTTGAACCTTTGGCAGTATGAGCAAAGTGGTTTTGGGATTTTCAGTTGTGTTGGGTGCCTTGGTTGCATTCATGGGCTAACTCTATTTTCTTTTTTCATTGATTTGTATAACCATTTGTACTAAACATATTGAGATTGACAAACAAAGTGTAGAGAAAGGATAATCTTGAGAGATACTGTTTCGACTGATTGTCTTGCAAGTATTTTCACCAAATTCCTCATCAATTTCATTTGCTTTGTTTGTAACAAGCTCGGTACAGTTTGACGAGCGTTGGCATAACATTGTATAGTATAGTACAAGAAAAACATATATATAATTTGTTGCCTATAGAGCTTAATGAAAATATTAATTTATGCATCTTAGTAATGTCATTACTTCCCACAAAAGTAGAACGGATAGTTAAGTTTAACAAAAGTAGAACGGATAGTTAAGTTTAATTTGAAAGGTGGTCCAATTAGATTTACTTTCACAGTCCTCCTTTTTCATGCCAGATGGTGTCATTCTCTTATTGCAAGTTAATTTTTCACAAATCAGTTGGAAATGTAATATGGACGCCTAATTAATTATTTTGAGACACTGAATATCCTATTTTTGGTTGTGAATGCACAAATCTTCAACTCCCTTTATGTCAACATGGATTCAAATCTGGCACATGACCTTAAATAGAAGCAAAAGAAAGAAAAGAGAATTTACATGGGTGGTGGATTAGTCCATCTTCTCTTCATCTCAGATTTCCATCGAACCTCTTTCAGTTTGCCATCCGCTTCATAATCTCTTTCCATAACCAGGTTCACTCCTTCATCTGAATACCATCCAACTCCTATACATAGGGTGCCATCCTTGTTCACATCAACAAAACTCGTAACGCCTCCTGGTAACCAAAGAACAGTTGCATCCTGCATGTCTAACATTTCTTCTTCTCCAAAGTACACTGGATTTTCTGGGAGGCTTCTCTTCTTCAGGTTTTCTGTGCATAGGTAAACGTAGGGCATCCCATCAGTTGTGTTGTCCTCACCGTAGATAGGCGTTGCACTCATCTCAAACACTTTCCAAGATCCAGTCAGTTCTGATGGTTGGATTCTTCGTCTTTGAGAAAAGGGCTTCACGTCCAGCTCCATGTCACTATAATTTATAGGACGACACAAGAAATGATCAGGAAATCTAAGAATTCCTCCTTTTCATTATATATGGTCATATTTGACTGAATATGAAGTTTAAAAGCGACCTTTATGCATACCAAAAGTACTTCTACAACTTATGGTCAGGACATTTCTGTGAGAAAAAGCAGTTTTTTTCAATAAAGGAGAGCATATTTTGTTGGTTATAATAGCATGTTGTCAAGGGTGATATAAAAAGTTTAAAGATAAAAAGTTCCTACATATGAAAAGGAGTCATTCTTTTTTTAATGGACTAGAAAGTCAAGAGCGTCATATAAAATGGAACTGACGGAGTAGTAATACTGTCATGCACAACAGAGTGTCAACTACAGGCTTTATAAGCATCAATCAAATTAATATGTCAAACTGAAAGAAAATGAACTATGATATTACATAATGAGGTGAGAGGCAATTATTGGTCCAGGATCCTCCTCCTGTCCGGACAAACCTCTGCCTAATCTGATTCCACAAATGGTGGTCAGTAGCCAAAATGGCGCAGCGGAGTTGGGCACTGAGAGAAGGGCTATTTGGAGAAAGGAGGAGAAAGGGAGGCGGTTAGTGTTTATTTTGTGAGGCAACTTTCTTTTTTTCTTTTGACATTATATTGTAGGATTACAGAAGTTAATAGAATAACATTTCAGAATTACAACCTATAGCATCAAATATAAGATACCTTTGGTCAGCTAGATTAGCAGTACTAACCCACTGCTCTTCATACACAGCAACCCTCAATATTAGGATGTCTGAACCCCCATTACTAAACTCTATTGTGTGCACCATGCGGAGTCTCTTGTGACAACCTTTTACCAGACACTATAAAGAAAAATAAAGGAAGAGAAATTAACTTTCCTTCCAAGAGATGTATAAACCAAACATTAGACTAGGATAATGTTGTTAGTGGAAACTCACAAGATCGGAGAACACTTAAGAAGGGAAACTGATATATAGGATTTCTTTTGACATCTTTCTCAAAGCAAAAAATTTAAAACAGGACACTAAAGTACAAAATGGTGCTAGTGCTGTTTCCAGGTGTCATTTAACTTAAGGGAACCAACTAGCTTACTCAATTAGTCAAAAAAAACAGGTCATGAAAAATAGCTGTTGTTTGAAGTACAGTTTTAGGTTGTCTTCAAGAACACAGAGTGAAAGCATATCCCTCACCCCACCCACCCCCAAACACCCACAAGAAAAAAGAGTGAGTTAAGATATTCCAAGAGTTAATTAAAATCAAAAGAGCAGTAAAGGAAATGGGCATTCATCAAATTCTAGAAGAAACTAAAGAGGCGATTTGAAGTTGATAGAGTATATGCATACAAAGCTAGTTATATTGCCAAGATTGCACTTCGAAACAGATTGGAAGCAAATAAATTGGTTATTAAGTGCATAATAGTGATAAAAAGGTGCCGTCTAGGTAAATCCACCATTAAGTGAAGAAGGAAGTCAATTCACAAGTGTTGCAAAGCAAAAAGAACCACACCAGTAACATACCAAGTGCAACCCCACAAGTGGTGTCTGGGGAGGATAGAATGTACACAAAACTTACCCCTACTTGGGAAGGTGGAGAGGTGGCTTTAGATAGACCCTAGGCTCAAGGAAAAGCAGAACAAAAAAGCAGTCCGGTAAAAGAAATAACAAAACTGAAAGAAGCCATGGCAAAATACTACATAATGCATGATAAAGCAATTTGAAGAAAATGAACAATAACTACCACCAAATAAAATGACAATTGAAGTACACAAAACACATATAATAATTGAAGGACAAGAAACATGAGAGCAATACTATGACTAAAGCATGAATTTTCAATAAAGATACTGAATGGAAATAATAAGAGAAGTGTGTAATGCAAGAAAAAATAACCTTAAACACAAGCAACAATTATCTGAACAAATAATTGAAATAATTACCATTACATAAAGTATATAAAATGAAATCATGGTAATAAAGTTTAAAGCATTCCAAAGTTTTGTCTAGATGCAAAGAAGCATGTTTAAGTTCCTATTTTTGATACAAAATTTCTGACTTCGTATTCATTATCACCAAATATTCATTCTTAACAATTTTCTTACAATTGGTATCTCACTTTCAACAATGTTTTATTGTTTTTACTCGCTTTTAAGACAAAGCACATGGACAATGAGACATGTGACTTGAGGCCTCATGTGCTCCAAAGTGCCACCTAAACAATGTGAAACGCCTAAACTGGACTTCACCTACATTCAATTTTCAACAGTTAAAACACACAGTAAGCGAGCCTTTAACAAGATTGTTTTATGTCATTTGTGTGCACGCAGAAAAAAAATCTCTCAAACTAGGTCCTTAATCCAAAACCATGATACTACGAAACAACACATTCTTTAGTTGGGGACAGATTAAAGTTTATTTATATGATGGGGTAAAAAGAAAAATACTAAACTAGATTGCAAGTTGCATATAGATCTATAGATTCTTAAAAATAAGAAGGCAATATTTGATATAAAGAGCATCCAGCCATCAATATTTATAGGACTTCCATATGTTTTCTGAAAGTGTGCATAAAACAAAGAAGTTCCACAAATTTAACAAAAGAATTTTCAACTCCTTTTGACGAAGAAGAATTTTCAACTCCTTTGATGCTCCTCCTATCTTTTAATTTCCATATGGACCACATGACCATCAAAGTTTCATTTCTCATTCTCTTCCTTTCCACTTCTTCTTTTTGAATTTCCATCCCAGTAACACATCTTTAATAGATCCTGGCACAAGCCATTCAACTGTGAACATATTCCACAAATTCACTGTAGCCTCCATGCAAGCAGGCATAGATCAGCAAATGAGTGACATCCTCATCTTCTTGTACATTAACTAATCTGAATAACATATCTCTAATAGATCCTCGCACTACCCATTCAACTATGGACATATTCCACAAGTTCATCGCAACCAACATGCAAGTGGGCATTGAATCAGCAAATTGACTGACGTCCTCACCTTCTTATACATGAAGCATTGATAATGTAGCTTGTCATTTTCTTCAAGTTCTCAACATGGCTCGCAGTGCTGTTTTCTAAGAAAAAAACTTTCCTCAATGTCCTAACTTATACCTGCCTTGAGGAATGATGAAAATTCCTCTCTCTTTTTGGCAGCCTACTACAGAAAGAAATCACTATAAAACATACCATCCTTCAACCTTTCAAATTTCTATTATCCATGGGTTTGTATAACAATCTAACCAAACAATTGAACTCTCTTATCTTCCTGCAAATTCCTTTGATTCTGATGTTCCATAGGATCCATAATATCTGCTCTCTATATTATTACTGATTCCAAAACAAATACAAGTTCCATTTCCTTCCTTAAATGTTACACTCACAGCTAGCCTTCCACCCTTCCATAATACTCTTACACAATACTATACAATATGATACAACTACGTCATCAGAATGTTTATGGTTGTCATCTACCCATTCTACCTGCAACCCAAATTTATCAATGATGACCCTCTTTTTTAAAAATTGTTTTAATGATGACCCTCCTCTAGAGGGTGTGGCTAGGGCCCGCAAAATTAAACCCAACCCGCCTAACCCATTGAAGTTAACCCGCCCATATTTGTTCAATCATCTCAACCCAACCCATTTCAACCCATTTAAAATTGGGTTGATATGTAACCCGAATTGACTGGAGAGAGATCTTGTCAAAATATTTTTAAAACACATTTTTTTAATTTGATATGTTTCATATAGCCTAAATAAAGAAAAATATAATTTAATTAAGTACTAAAATTTTGAAAAAGAACAAATAAAATAAGTAAAACTTAATAAAAGTTGGGTCGGGTTGGGTCTTGACCCGCTCTATAACCTGTTACTCAAACCGTTTTGACCTAACCCATTTTGACCCAAGCAAATATGAGTTGGGTTCAGTCTTTGACCCGTTTGTTGTCTTAACCCATTATAACATGCTTAAATTTGACCCAACCCGCCCAATTGCCACCCCTAGGTGTGGCCCTTTATATCAAACCTCCAGATCTATTTCCCAATGAGAGCTCCATTGAAAATCCTTAGTTCCATTCTCCAAATCCCACCTTCATCATAGATGTTACAATTCAATTTGATTAAGTGGTAATATTTCACCCCTCCACTAGCTCCATTAAAATAATATCAGCAATATTTAACCGTGCAACAAGAAGGGCATATATAGAGAGTCCTCTTAATTAATGCAGCATACTTTCTTTTCTTTTCTTTTCTTTTTAAACTGGTAAAATCAGCATACTTTCTTTTGATAAATATTGATTAGCAATCTTATTGTCCTCTTATCAAAATCTGTAATTACTCGGTACCATAGTCCTTTATGATATATACCAAAAGTTCAAAATAACTTATCAAACTTCTCCCATCCTACAACTGAAAATCTTTTCCAGCCACTTTATGTATCTATTACTTAACCTATTGGAATGATTTTACACATCTTCCTTTTTATGGTAAAAGTGTAACATTCTATATATAGAACCAACATAACGGAAGTGCTAGGAAAAAGTTACAACCAACAAAAATACGAACATTACAAGTCATGAAATGAGCTAATAAAGTCAACAATGACCGAACTATCATCTATATCTGACGTAGCCATGTTGCACCAAAGCCTAAGCAAATATATACTATGATTATTTATGTTAAGCATAGTATCCTCCTTATTCTCAAAAACTCTATTTTCCCACTCCTTTAAAATGACCCACCAAATAGCAAGCGAAATGGTGTTCCAGAGCGTGTGAAATCCTTCTCTGCCATCCTTGAAGAAGTTGAAGACTGGAGAAAGAGATGCACCACTTAAGGCCAGTGATGTTGAATATAAGAGCCCATAGCTGAGCAATGAACTTTTTGAGTAAAAACAAATAGGTTTTATCCTCTTCCTTCTCTTTGCAAAGAATACATCTATTCCACAATTGAAAACCCCTTCTCTGCACGTTATTTAGGGTTAGGCAAGCTTCATTACAACAAACCAAGAGAAGCACTTAACCTTGTGTGGTACCATGTTCTTCCAAAATGGATTTTCAGGGCCATTGGAGGATGGTGTTTGGATTAGCCAACAAAGAGTAGAATCTTATTAATGTGAATGTACCTTTGGAGGAGCCTTTCCGCAGGAGATGGTCTGGAGATTTCTTGCGTTGGGGCAGTTCATTAAGCATTGGAAACCGTCAAGTTCCAATTCATTAATGTTCCTTCTGAATGCAATATTCCATACTTGAGAATATCTCTAGAATAGAAGCCAACTGATTGAAAGAGAAAAACAATATAACTCCAAATAGCATCTTTTAAAGGAGAATGGTCAAGCCATGAGTCATGCCAGAATTTAATTGTTGCCCCATTTGCTACTACCAATTATGAATTTGCTAAGAACATCCCACAAAGTCCTAATATGTTTAAAGATACTCAACCCAAGTGGAGGAAAAGTAGGTTTATGACCTAGTAGTTCAACATGCCAAACTTAGAGTCTATGACTCCTCCATAAAGCATTCTCCTCACAGTTGAACCTCCCAGGCCATTTGCACCGGAGACTCTTGAATCCCCAAACCTCCATGTTTCATGTTCTTAATGACAATGGTAAATTTGACTAAACTAAAAGCTCTCTTTTCCTCGTTGCCATGCCATAAGAACTCGCTACCTAGCTTGTCAATTCTTTTGACTATTGAGCCCAGCATTGGAAATAGGGAAATGGTGTATCTAGATAACGAGTGTAGAATATGGTTGATGAGAGTAAGTGAACCACCTCAGGAGAGATACTTCCCTTCAAGTTGGAAAGTTTCTTTTCGCACCCCTCAAGTACAGCAGCAAGAAACAGCCCTAAATATTTAGTAGGCAGATAGTCAATATTGCATACCAAAATGTCAGACAAAAGATTGATATTATGGACCATATCCACGGTAAAGAAAACTTTTGGAGTAGTTGATGTGGAGCCTAGATGCAATTTAAAAAGATAGGAGGATAGCCCTTAGGAAAAGTATCTGTGTGATCTCAGTATTATAGAGAATTAGAATGTCGACCATGTACAGAATATGAGAGATTTCCAGGTTAGTGGGGTCCAAACGGAGGCTGACAAATCTTGAATCCAGTTTTGTTGAATAGTCTTACCTAATATTCTACTAATGCCCTCCATAACTAAATTAAAGTGTTGGTATTGGTACAATACTTCCTTTCATTCTGTTATTCAGACCATTCCTTCTGAAGCCCTTAATGGTAGACCTCCAGAATTACATTTGCCTTACGTGCAGGGTGAGTCTGCTACCTCTGAAGTGGATAACACATTGATCCAAAGGGAACTGAAACTACAGCTACTCAAGCTGTCAAGCATCACCTCCTCTAGGCTCAACTCAGGATGAAACAGCACGTTGATCTGCACAGAAGTGACAGGTGCTTTGAGTGGGTCATTGGGTCTACCTTAAGGTTCAACCCTACAAAAAATCTATATACTCTTCTAGTCCGTTCCAGAAGCTAACTGCAAAGTACTATGGCCCTTTCCAGATTATTCGAAGGGTTGGAACTGAGGCTTATACATGGCTGCTCCCTCCTACTATGAAGATTGACCATACAGTACATGTGTCTTTTCGGAAAAAGTATTATGAGGTTCCTGATCAGATTTGTTTGTCCACCGTCAACTGATATTGCCAGTCCTCCTTGTACCAAGCCTGAATCTATTCTGGAGAGAAGGACGATGAAGAAAAAATAGGGCAGTTTCCCAGGTTGTAGTTAAATGGACTGGCTTAACTCCTGATAATGCCACTTGGGAGTTCTTTAATGTTCTCAGGACCAGATTTCCTGATTTTGATCCTTGTGGCAAGGATCTTTAGCATTGATACAAGTATTTCAGATAGTTAGTTAGTCCATGTCAGCACAATTAATTAGGAAAGCAGTTGGTTCTTGGAAGGAATTGGGGTCATAAAGACTAGTGGAAACTAGCAAGTATAAAGCATTGTATTCCTATTCTTTACATTCATTAAAGAAAGCAATTACAATTCTGTTCTTTATCTTTCATTTTTTATCTGCTATTCAATTACCTAGCTACTATACCCAAATTCCTCTGTAGAATTCCTGTTTTAGCTTAGAATTCTCAAGTTAAAAGCTAAGCTGGTGCAATTATGTTACGCTTGTCCCCCAGACCCCCACATAGTCATTTATAACCTCCAACACTACCTCTTCCTCAGATGGTATTAGAAGAGCACTATTGTCCTCTTCTGAAAGAACTGAAAGATTGGTATCACACAAAGACAATCTATATCTCTCCGGATCTCACTTGTGGGATTTCACTAATGTTGTTGTAGTAGTATTCTCATCTTCCACCAATACGCATTGATTTCCAATTTATCAATATGACTCTATCTACGATGCAAATTTGCCATCTTACGGAAGACCTGCTTTTTATTACCATATTGAAGCCACAAGCTATTACCATATTGAAGCCACAAGCTTTTAGACTTTTGCATCCAAAAAATCTCCTCTTACCTAGCAATGTCTTCCAGTTCCATCAGCATTCCTGCTTTTTGCATTAATTCTTCCTCGGTTAAAGTCTCTTGACTCGGATTCTTTGTAAAGATGATAGATGTCATGTAGAATGCTTGACTTTCTGATTTCAAGATGCACAAAGGTATCGACATTCCAGTCTTTGAGCTTCCCTTTTAGTAGCATCGGTTTGGTAACAAAAATCAAAATTAGGGCTAGCACGGACTTAAAATGAAGCCCACCACTCTTTTGTAGGATGCACAAAACCCTACACCTCCAACTACATATATTCAAACTTGAAATAAGAATGTGTTCTGTTTCCCTCGGTTCGCATAAAAGAATGAGTTGGGAGTGGTCAGAACACACTCGTGGAAGGGTAGACTGTCTAATAAAGCTGAAATGATCATCGACACTGGAGAGATGAAAAGTATCTCACTGCAAAAAATACAGTTGGAATTAGCAACTCTGACCATGTAAATCTCTCACCAGAAAGTGGAAGACGTACGAGATCTAATTCCTCAGTGATATTCAAGAAACCAGTCATACTAAAGGAAGTGTTGTTGTGACGTCCTTTGCCAGAGAATCTGGTGACATTAAAGTCACCACTCATCACCCATGGACTCATGGATAGGCCCGGACAGCCCCAAGCTCAACCCAGTTATAATTCATTTTTATTTTGTTATGTGGAGATTATACTGCAGACAGGATAAAGGAAACATAGTTCAAATAATTTACAATTGAAAAGTGATGGAGTATGAAGCTCTCAACAGTAATTGAGCATCAGATTCTTTCATCCCACAAAATAATATTGCCCCGCTTTGTACCAACAAATCAACCAATTTGCTGGCATTCCTACAACTCCATTGTTCGACCCTAGTTAATTGTTTACAATAAAAATTAGCCCCTCTTTTTTCCAGAACGGCAACTTGAAAAGCCTTCTCTTGTTCTGACAGTTTTATCCCCCGACATTCCAATGAACTAAATTTTAGCTTCATTTGCGTGAAATAGTAGGAACCTTCCTTCTTTTCCCTCTACTAACACTACAATCAAAATTTGTGTGTAATCTCAGATTTTTCAACTTGCTTAACCATTTCAGCTTACTAGCAGAAGATGAAGAAACATGAAATTGTTGGGGAGCCAGATGAAAGACTTGTATGCACTGGAAGGTGCTGGAGTCTGGACAATCCAACAAAGTAATTCCATCCTCTCCCCTCCATGGAAAGGCTAAAGTTTCTTCTTTTGAAATGATTTTATACATCTTCAAATCTATTTCTTTGTCCCTATATTGCTTGAAACCATAAAGTTCTCCCAGAAAATAGTGTTGATTCTCCTCAACATCACCTAATACAAGTGTATAATCTGCAAATAGCAAACGATACACCTACCCCATTACCCTGCTAGTGGCGAATTCCTTCAAATAACCCACTGTTTTTACTCAATTCAACACCTTGCTGAGTGCCTCCATGACAAGTATGAACAGGGATAAAGGATCCCTTTCCCACGATACCTTGAACTTCCCAGCAAACCTGTGGCAATTCCATTGACTAACATAGAATTTGTCCACAGGCATGCAAATGAATCTGTCTCACCCTCTCATCTGTTCATCACAAAATCAAAAAGAAAAAAAAAAAAAACTCAGTTGGTCTGTCATATCCTTTTCCAATTCAATTTTCGCTATAATCCTGTCTCCTCATTTTTCTTCGTGGAGAACACAAACTCATTTGCAACCACAGTTGCATATAGTATCTGTATTCCTTTGGCGGATACATTTTGGGACAACAACATACCATCTAGGACTTCTTAAGTTAAACCACTTCCACAAAATTCTTGTCAATGCTTCTTTGTAGACTTGTAATAATATGGATGTTTCTAAGGTGAATGCATGTTGGGATGTCAAAAACATGCCGTCTAGGACTTTCCTAAGTCTAAAAGAAATCAGTCTCCAAAACTCTTGTAAATGCTTCTTGGTAGACTTATATGTCAAAGATCCTTAATATCAAATTTACCATCACTTTCTAGCATCAAGGTTAAAAATGATTCATTGAGGCTCTTGTCGAACTTTTTTACAAAATGAAAGAGAAGTACTATGCAACGCCATCTTATATTGTATGCCACATTATGAATAAAAGCGATCTAAGTTAAATAATAATCATACTTGTTTTTTGAAAAAACCATTCATATCAAAGTCGATACTAGGGTTAAGGTAAATACTTGTCTCCTCAACATGCCAATTAGAGCTCATAAACTCAAATGTGTCCAACCATAGCCTTCTATGAAACTCTTTCACTTGTTGCTACTTTTTTTTTGAAATTGGTAATGTTGTATTCTTCACCATTAAGGATATGCTGGAGACCTTCAAAAGAGGAACAAAAAAGAGAATTGAGGGCAAAACTACTTACAGAGAGCCTAACAAGTCTACAAGCTTTATTTGTCTCGTCTGTTCCCCCGCAAAGTTGACACCTGGATACTATAATTCTCCCTTTTTTCTTCAGAACCTCACGTGTCAGACAAGCTCTTCTCACAACCAGCCATGTGAAGCGTTTTACTTTTGTTGCTGCGATGTTTTTCCAGACATTTTTAAATAACCCTTGTTGTCTTTTGTTTTGTTGCGTATTTGTTGCTTCATAGACTCTTTTAACAGAGAAAATCCCATCCTTTTTGTGCTTCCAACTCATAGAGTCTGGAACTGAAGTAGTTCCTGCGAAGTCCCCTATTTCATGGAGTAGGTTGGCCACTCTTTCCACTTCCCAGTCATTTAAGAGTCTCCTAAAAGATAGATCCCATCCCTGTTCAGTCCAGCACTCTTCGACAGTTGCTTCTGGGTTGTTACAAATGGTGAACATATCCGGAAAAATATCTTTCAGGGGGGTCTGGTTGTTCCATGCATCACTCCAGAACTTTGCTTTTCTCCCATCCCCCACTTTGATTACCATGTTCTCTTTTAGCATCAGCCAGAGATCTCTGATAGTTCTCCATACCCCAACCCCATAAGGTAAAGAGCTTTCATTACGACACCAAGGGTTGTTCTCACCATATTTGCACTTAATTACATCTTTCCATAGAGCTTATTTTCCATCATTATATTTCCAAAGTCATTTCATCAGAAGGCTATCATTTTGTTTCTTTAGGTTTCTGAAAGCCATTTCATCAGAAGACTATCATTTTGTTTCTTTAGGTTTCTGATGCCCAAACCTCCCAAGAATTTATTGTTCAGTGTAGTATCCCATTTCACCAAGTTGTATTCATTATTCTCCTTGCAACCATGCCAAAGGAAATTCCTTCTAAGTTTGTCCAGTTTTTTCAAAAACCTTCTGGGGAAAGGGGAACAGAGACATTACATAAGTTGGCAGAGAATCAAGGACAGATTTTATGAGGGTGAGTCTTCCTCCTAGTGATAACTATTGGGTTTTCCACCTTGTCAATTTTTTTTCTGCCTTCTCTATTATGCCATCCCATATCACTATCTCTTTACGTTGGTAGCCAAGAGGCATGCCCAAGTAAACTGTACGTCCACCTCCTTAATTGGAAAAAGATTGCTCTTTCCCCAATTTACTTTCAGGCCAGAAGTGGATTCAAAGACCAGAAGTAACAATCTAATAAGGCTTATTTGTTCCTCAGTAGGTTCACAAAATAGCACGGTATCATCTGCATAA
>DF366147.1:24930-37289 GCA_000787875.1 Solanum virginianum
ACGAGGATGGTGAGGTGTTAATGGACTCCAAATGTTTAGCTGCAAAGGGATAGTCAGTAACACTTGAAAATTATTCTTTAGGATTGATAATGATGCAGCTAAAGGGATTCTTTCACGCATCTGCATAAAGTATTAACTAAATGCTTTACAAAGAAAAAGTTATCTTTTTAACCAACCAATGATAAACACAAATCCTGACAAGAAATATAGTACTCATAATAAAAATTGTAAATATCAGCTCATCAATATAACCTTTCTCCTTTAGATAAGGATGTCATTAACTAGATCATATTTTGGTAATGCTCTTTTGATTAATAAAAAGGCTGCTCGGGCTCTTCAAAAATGTCAACGTGTGCATGTTGGATGTTCTCCAAAAGTAGCATATATTTGGAGAATTGGACCCGTATGTGTCATTGAAAGTGAAGAGCCCGTGCAACTTAGGTAAAAGATATTCTGAATTCTTTTCTTTGCCTACCAGTTATGTCTAAAAGGTTCCCCACACTAGGAGTGAAAGGGAAAAACTAATATCTTGAATTTTATGTTGAATTGCTAGGTGTATGTAAATGTATTTTGTAAGCAAAAGTACTCCAACTCCTTTTCTTTTTTCTACAAGTTACCACAGCAAAATAAAAGAATAAACTAAATTTAACCAAGATAACATGTGAAACTTACTTGCTCAAACTTAAAAGTTGGGGATAGGTAATAGTTGGACTCATCATATTCACCAACTGGGATATCAACTGGGCCTCTTGAGTAAGATCCATCCTGCAAATAGATAAAATCTTTTACTAAAGTTCTCCATACTAATGAACTAGTATGGAGTTGACCAAAAGCACTAGAAACCATAGTCACCATTAATGTCATCACAATTAACAAACAATAGAGAACCAATGCCATAAACACCAAGTTAGCTTTACCTCAAAGAAAACAAGACCAGGTTCCATTCCTGTTGATATGGGACTTCATCAAAGATTTATGCTAAGCCCTTCTCTTTTTGCCCTAGTAATGAATGAGCTGACACAATCTATTCAGGAGGAGGTTCCGTGGTGTATGCTATTTTGTGGATGACATAGTACTGATTGATGAGACTGCATATGGAATGATGATGCTGCATCTGTGGGCTTCTCTAGGCTTCTGTTGTCACCCCCATTTGATTCTGGAACTTCACCATGTGGATTCACTGTTACCCAATTTACTTTCCTTCGAATTAGAGATTGTTGACTGGCAGAAGAAGATGGTTCTACATCAATACGAGAGAGAGTATAGCAGTCAAAGAGGTGTTCATTCTTGTTGCCAATCTCAATAGGTTCCATCTCTGCCGTGATGGGAGAAAAAACAGCTCCAACTCCCTTCCATATCCCACTGACACTACTAATAAAAGTATTCCACGCAGGTAGGATAACAGGTTCCTGAAACAAAATCATACATCTATGAATTTTCGAAGAGAGGGAAAACCAAAGAAAACCTAAAAGTTGAACGTACATAATTTTGATTATGCTCCCATAAATACTGCATCAACATAAAAGTCAGTTTGGGCCAACTGGAAGTAGCTGTGAAGTAACTATGTCCAGGCAAAATGAGAACTAATCTATAATATGTTCGAAATCACCATGTTCACTTTGTTACCTCAAGCTATGCTAAACCTGTCCAAATTTCATTACACTCCCTGGATTTCTGACATTTCTAGAGCCTACCTGTCATTATCTTGAAAGGAATTAAATAGCAGGTGTCTCTTGAAATAAACACTGTGGCACTTTTAACATTAGAACTTCTAAACTAACTTTGTACTTTCAGCACAATTTGAAGCTATCAACAGTATGATTTCGCTACCAAGGTACTTGGGGTACCGAGAGGGATCTTTAGTGGACATCAAGGTGATTGGTGCTGGAATGGAGAAGTCCAAGGCAAATTTGAAAGCTAAGAAGGTTGCCTATACAAAGTGGTTGGAGTATATGGAGGAGGATGAAAAATGGAAGCTTAAGGATATTTATAAGACGGCGTCGGCGGTCACGAGTGCTAAGACAACAGTGTTTGAACATTTGTATATCGAGCTAGGGGAAAAGGAGGGGACAAGAGATTGCATAGGATCTTGAAAGAGAGAGAGAAAAGCTCGTGACATGAACCAAGTGAAGTGCATCAAAGACGAGGATGGTGAGGTGTTAATGGACGAGACTTCCATTAAGCAAAGGTTGCAAGCTTACTTCCACAAACTATTAAATAAGAAAGGGGGACAGAGATATTGAGTTGCGGGATCTAGCGCACTCTGATAGTCATCGGAATTTTAGTTATTGCATGCATTTCTAGATTGAGGAGATTAAAAGTGCTATGAGTAGGATGAGCAGAGGGAGAGTGATCAGTCCCGATGCGATTCCGGTGGAATTTTGGAAGAGCATTGTTAAGGATGGTATGGAGGAGTTCACTAAGGTTGTTTAATGCTACTTTGAAAACTGCTAAGATGCCCTTCAATTGTACAAGAACAGGGGTGATATTCAAAACTCTAACAATTACAGAGGTATCAAGTTGTTAAGCGATACTATGATGGTCTGGGAGAGAGTGATGGAGATGAGGGTGAGGAGAGGAGTGTCTGCCTTAGAGAATCAGTTCGGATTCATGCCAGGGCAATCACCTACTGAATCAATACATCCTGTTCAGAGACTGGTGGAGAAATATATGAAAAGAAAGAGGAACCTTCATATGGCATTCATTGATCTTGAGAAGATCTATGACAAAGTTTCGAAGGATGTCCTACGGAGGTGTC
Source organism: Solanum virginianum (assembly GCA_000787875.1). Classification (NCBI taxonomy): domain Eukaryota; kingdom Viridiplantae; phylum Streptophyta; class Magnoliopsida; order Solanales; family Solanaceae; genus Solanum; species Solanum virginianum. Next base: position 27,689 of record DF366147.1, read on the forward strand.
TAGAGGCGAAAGGTGTTCCAATGGTGTATATAACGGCGATAAAGGACAGATATAAGGGACTCAAAACTCGAGTAAGAACAGTGGGAGGAGACTTGGAGTAGTTTTATGTTGATATGGGACTTCATCAAAGATTTATGCTAAGCCCTTCTCTTTTTGCCCTAGTAATGAATGAGCTGACACAATCTATTCAGGAGGAGGTTCCGTGGTGTATGCTATTTTGTGGATGACATAGTACTGATTGATGAGACTCGAGATAAAGTTAATGATAGGTTGGAGATTTGGAGGCATACTTTGGAGTCCAAAGGGTTCATATTGAGATGGACCAAAACAGAATACTTGGAGTACAAATTCAGTGTTGCGAGGAATGAAGCGACCATCAAAGTAACGTTTCCACTCAACCTATTTCCGAGAGAAAAAGCTTTAAATATCTTAGGTTCATTATCCAGAGTGGTGGTGATATCGTTGATGATGTCACACATCACAATGGAGCAGCATAGACGACATGGAGGCTTGCCTTTGGAGTATTGTGTGATAAGAAGATCCTAGCTAAACTTAAAGGTAAGTATTTTAAAATAGTAGTTAGATTATCTTTGCTATATAGGGTGGAGTATTGGCCAGTCAAAAAATTGCATTTTCAGAAGATACAGGTTGCAGAGATGAGAATGTTGAGATAGATATGCGGACATACTAGGTGTGATAATATTAGGAATGAGGTCATTTGGCAGAACATAGTAGTGGCCTCTATCGCAGAGAAGAGGAGAGAAGTGAAACTGAGATAATTTGGGTATGAGCAGAGAAGGAGTACTGACGCTCCTGTTAGGAGGTGCGAAAGGTTGGATGTAGGGGTTATGTAGAGGGGTAGAGGTAGACCAAAAAAATATTTGGGGGAGGTGATTAGACAGGATATGGCACAGTTTCATATCACTGATGACATGACCTTCGATAGGAAGGAATGGAGGTTGAGTATTAGGGTAGAAGGTTAATAGGCTAGTAGGAGTAGGATGTTGTCTTGCCTAATGATGTAGTAGGTTAGTCAGATTGAGCTACTTTTATTGTAGTTATAAAATTGTCAATCATTTTTCATTCTAGTCCCTATTCTATATCTCATATTTTCTGCTTTTGGGGCTGATATATTTGAGTCAAGGGTCTGGCAGATACAACCTCTCTATCTCTATGAGATAGTAGTAAGTTCTGTGTACATTTTATCCTCCCCAGACTCCACTTGTGGGATTGCACTAAGTATGTTGTTGCTGATGTTGTTCTTTATCAACAGTATGATTTCAAGGAAAACCTTCATCATATCAATGTTCACAATCAGCTGAATGGAAACATTACAAGTAAATCTTAAAGGTATAATCAATTCCCTCAAAGACCTTGATCCTTTTTGAACTCTAGTAAGCTAGCATTTCAGCAGCAGAACTATATCATCTAGGCACATCCATGCTCCCAACGTTCCATGACTTGCCATATGTTTTTCCTGTTATATATAATTGGATATAAGATAGACAACTTGCACATATGTCGGCTCACACATGCAGCCATTCCAACTGCTGACAGAAAGCAAACCGTTCCCCAATTTCACAGGTCACATGAATGGCTTATCATATAGCAAATAGGCCAATTTCCATATGACATGTTCCAACATGTTCACGTGTACAGACACCTTTGGTTACTAAATGCTGGAACCATGCTTATATTTGAGTCAAAATAAAGTCACAATCATAGGAGTTTATCTAAATTCCAAAAATAAATGAAGCAGACTGCATGTCAAGAGAAGACACAACACAAAACTACATTGGAATAAAAAAATTAAACTAAATGGAGGCCACATAAAGTTTTCTACGGACGTATACTCAAGATTTTGCGAGTTGCATCCTTTTAACACACATTTTAATAGCACTTGGAACAACTCTGCTCTATCAACTTGAATACATCATTTCCACTACAAATGATACATAAAATTTACCTGAGTCTGTAAAACAGTTTCAACTTCCATTAACATAGCACTAGAGATCATAACTCTATCACCTTTGCTTTTCCTAGTAACATTTCTCATCCTCTTTCCACCTCTTTTTCTCCTTCCCCTCCTCGGCTTATCTCTTTCCTTCTCCGTCTTTGTCATTTCGTTGTCAATGCTCCACACATTTTCCTTTCCCTTCACTTTCACCCTCTCCCTACTGTCGAACTTTCTCCTTCCACTGTCCCCTGTCCCTGCCCTGCAGGAAACGCAAGGATAGCAATAATTGTGATTACGTATTGAAGGAGAAGTGTAATAGTGACTGCTATCCCTCAGGAATTGGAGCTTAAAGGATTTGCAAGCGTCTAGAGATGGAGATTGCATGTTTGTGTTCAACGCCAGATAATTAAAGCTTTTGGCTATGAAGATTGTTAGGGTTCTGGTATCATTTGGTAACAAATTAACAAAAGGATAAACGGTTCAACAGGAACAAGGTTTGCTGACACGTCAGCACTGGATTAATTGAGAAAAAGTCCTCTCTCTTCCTAAACCACTGGAAAGTTCACAATGAAAAGTAATATAAACTTTTTAGACAAAATTGAGTGTGAGATGATAAAAAGGTTTCTATTTTTAAAAGTTCATAATTTGATCAAGATTAAGTTAAATCTTTTCCTAATTAGGAGATTAAATTAACTAAATAGGATGAAGTGTAATTTTAAAAACTTGTTAAACTTTAAAATAATTTAAAATATTTCAATTGTAAGTGATGACTTTTTTCAAATAAATTCAAAATTCACGTGCTTCTTTATTTATCAGAATATGTAGCAATTCGACAACAACTCAAAATAAATTTATATTATTTTTTAAATTTTTTCTTCCCCATTCGTTTCTATCATCATCATGGTTAGAATTTTGATTTTTATAGGTAAACTTTTTTTTCTCTTTTATTTTGTTAAGATTTTGATTTTTTTAAATGAAAATGATGATTTAGGTTTAAAAAAGAAGAGTATGGATTAGAGTTTTATGTTTCTGAAATAAAAATGGTGATCTAGTTTTTCTAAAAAAGAGCATGGATTTTCATATATTTTATTTTTATATGTCTTAATAAATAGTGTATTTGTTGTTATTGATGTGGATTTTATATGTTTTGTTGTTGTTTCATGTGTATATATTCTTAAATAAATACAAATAAATAATAGTCTTTTACGATTATTTGATGATTGGATTGTTGTGCTTAAAAATATGTTCTTGTCGCAATAATTTGAGGATTTGTGTGATTGAGTCACACAATTGATGAGATTGTTATAACAAGGGTCATATGAATAGTTGAAGTTTTTCTGAAGCGAATGCTGAAACTAGTGCAACAATTACTGAAATATTTACTAACGCAATAACTAAAGATTTATATATAAGTTGCTAAAGCCACTGCTTCTCAACTTTAGCAATTGCTCGAGTAATATAAAATGTGTCAATAATTGTTGAAATTGCTTCAGCAACTAATGATTTATTTTTTTTAAAAAAATATTTTATTTACTTAGTTGATCATCTGCTTTAGTTTGCTTTTTCTATTTATTTTGATTGATAATTGATGACTTTTTTTTATTTATTTAGATGTTGTAAATTATTGGCTCCAAAAAAAAAAGACAACTATTGATGATGCTACTGCCTTTTCTACTTCTAAAAGATATACTAGAAGAAGGAGATTTAGGATACAGAGACAGAGAGAAGTAAAAGAAGCCTCTAAGAATAGTATCAATAAATTATTTGCACTTGTTAAATATGTCTGTATCATTGTGGACAGCGAGACAACTTCAATAATTCAAGGAAAACAAATAAAGAGACAAGGCCTCCAAAAGAAGAAGAAAAATCAAAATCACGAGCAAAAGGAATCATAATCACGAGAAGATGAAAATGCTATAGAAGAAGAAGAAGGAGGAGGAGGTGAAAAGTTGTTTCTTCAAAAAATATAGATTCTTTTGTTGATAATAATGAAAAGGATGTAGAAAGTGGTGGAGAGGATAAAGAAATTGAAAATGAATAAACACCAAAAATTCCAAAATGATAAACCTATTCAAGAAGAGATAGAGACACTTGATTCTAATTCTATCAGGCTCTCTCTGGCTAGACCTTCATGTCATGACACCTCGCTTATAAGCTTGTCAGATATTTTGATTACAAGTTTATTACCACGATGGATGAACATTCAAATTTGATTGATTCTACTATTGTTAAATTCGATTTGAACTTTTTCTTTTAGTGATTTCAGAATAATTGTATAGACAGAAAGATTGAAAAATTCTTTTAATCTTTCATATTTGAAAGCTATTTGGACCGACCTAAGAAGATAATATAGCAGTTTCAAATGACATTAGTGTATGAACTTCTCCAACGTTGAACTCATAGCAAGTGAACACAAAGAAATCTGAATATATATTTGAGGCATGTCGATTCATTTAAGCATGAAAATTTTTGTCATTATGAGTACTTTGAGTTGTCACTTGTCAAAAAAATATGGTGATTAAAAATATCATCTAAAGTTAGGAAGCTATTAGTCAATCGGCAGGAAAGATTTCAAGAAAGAGGATGTCAGGACTGAGCCTAGGGTCTAAGTGTAACATGGCGAATGAGAACCCGAAAGTCCCGAAATAAGCCTCATAACATACTTAAGCACATCATTGATTAGGAAGCATGGAATAAATATTAACAATCAATATTAAAGGGTAGCAAAAGTAGGATGCAATCTATGGGAAGAGGGGTATGTAATTGCCATCACATACTTTAACAAATAAGTCTAAGGGAAAGGAGACATGGGACGCATCCTATGGGAAATAGGGACTTGGGACTTACATCATATATAACACATCATAGGATAAAGACTTGGTAATAGCCTCCACAGTTACATAGCGTAGCATGATTCATGCATAACATAGTGTGTCCAACAATACCTCTAATCATAGTAGGATAGAGTACAAGACATGTCTTGCGCGCACCCTCAAAGTAAAAGATTTAGGATAATCATAACATAACATAGATAGATAGAAGGTGGGTCTTTTCCTTGAAATAAAGGACCCACCACAAGCAAACTTCCACAAATCAAATCTAGCAGTGAAGAGGTGGATGAGGAAAGTCTCTGGTCCCTACGTGATCAGATCATGTAGTCAAAAAGTATGTGTTCGTACGTTATGTACTAAGTATACGGGCATCCAATGCATATAAACATGATAAAATGTATTTTAGTGTTAGATGACAAGGACACATATATAGAAAGAAATATATAGGAAAGAATATCATATCAATATGCCTTAAAGCCATGATGCATGAATTCCATAATACTTAAATATAGTGGGGATGAGACCTCAACCGACATATAAGACCATGCGAGCTATTACATGGAATCTCAATGTTGCCTCTACACCGGAGAAAGAGAAGACTACTTGCCAAAGGTAGCCTATACCCTCACCGTATGGGCCTTACCATTTCGGTGGGTGGTGGTACATACATACATCATCATTATCCCTTAAAGGGGCATAAACAGACCTATGGTGGCACGTAATTATGAGAAAGGTAAGCTTTATATAAGGACCCTTAAGGATAGTCCCCTACCTCCAATCTCATTCAGTGCTAAGCCATCATCCCACGGGAGTTCATATATATGCTTGAAATAGAATCCTAAGTTATTTCAAAGCATAGTCATGCATACTTGGGCCTAAGAGCCAAAACATACTTCATGGTCATGCATTCTTAATCTTAACAGCCAAATTAATTCATACTCATACATACTTACGCTAAAAATCCAAATCATACTTCCTTTCATACTTTCATGCATAGGAATAGAGTATTCATAACTTGTATATAGTTGTGTATGCACACCTATGGGGCTTAAAGCAATATCATAGACATTATATGATCATATTTCATGTCATAACCACACTTGCCTTGAAATCATAGTCATAATAATAATTGAGTAATAACCCACATCATAAATATCATGAAAACCTTGTTCATGCATGCTTATGCCATGAGGAATAAGAGAATAGAATAAGTACTTGAAATTCATACTTAAAACATCATAATAAGATGAAATTATACTAAATCCATAAAGAACTCGACAATTGAACATACTTGAAATTACCCATGCATAAATTCATCATAAAAGGGACATGCATATTCAATTCTCGTAAAATCCATGTAAATTGGCATAATAAGACTTGAATCATGTTAAAATTATCAATTTAAATCAACCTATAACTTAATCTGATTAATTTGAAGCTAAATCAATAATTCACTTGCAAATCATGCTTAGAAATCATGAAATTTAAGAAATATAATTTGGGGATTCATGATTGGAAGGTAATCATGAATGAAATCACACATACCTTGAAGAAATTAGGAAGGTTAAGATGAATTAGATGTAAGCTTGAAGCACCCTTGAATCCCTTGGGTTGAATCTTCACAGCTTGGCTTGAATGGAGTTTAGGAAATTTGAATTCAAAGTTTAGGCATTAGAATGAGAGTGAAGTGAATGAAAATGACTAAGGTGTGATTTAAAGGTCTTAGAATAGGCATAAAAGTCCAAAAGACCAAAGGTTTTGGCTAAAGTACCCAAAATACCCGTAAGGGTCAAAAATTGATGAAGTGCACCATACGGCATCCTACACGGCCAGTGGTGTGCACTACGAACCATGTAGGGTTTCGTAGTGATGCACTTAGAGGTAACAAATGAAGACCCTAGGAGGGTCTCTTCATGGAACCACTGCACAAAAATTCGTTCAGGTCGTGGTGTGCACCAAGGGCCATGAAATGGTACTTGGTGAGGGCCCTTAACAAAAACTTTAAGGTCCTTATAAGGGGGGGATGCCTCGATGAGGCAAACTAAAGCCTATGGTATACACCACGAGCCATGATATGCTCTATGGTGGGTACACCATTAAGGCATCCTCTTGGCTTAACAAAACATGGCCATTTCAAGGCCAATACCACAGGTTGTGGAGTGCCTCATGGAGGGGTCCCCCTCAAGGCAACCTCTTGGATTAGAAAAACATGGCCTTTTCAAGGCCAAGGTTCACTCCAAGACACCCTATACGGTCGATGGAGTGCTCTATTGGCGGTGTAGGGTTCCTTAAAGGGGACCTTTGGCCAAAAAATCTTCGAAAATGAATTTTCAAGCATAGTTAAGGCCTCCGGAGGTCTGGGTCCTTACATTATCTCCCCCTTAGGAACATTCATTCTCGAATTAGGAAGAATACGGCTTGAAAAGCTTGACTTGAACATGAAACATCTCAACATGGAAGTACAATGCATAACTCAACCTTTAAAACCATGAAATTATCAAATCCATGATAAAACATCATTTAAAATCATTTTCATGTATATGTATGCATGTAATGACATGAAAACAGAGGAATGAAGGATTTAGGACCATTTGAATAAGAAGAATCTAGTACTTTAGGCTTGAATAGATTAGAATAGATAGAAATATCATTTCATCATGTCTGATTCCGCCTCATGTTGCTTCCCTAGGCATGTTGGGATCATTAAGGCCTTTTTGTGAAAAATTGGACGTTTCGACGTTAGACGCATTGCTTGAACGCTAGGGCGTTGTGTTGCGCATTTTGGGACCACGATCTACTCAAGTCATATAGTGACTCAAAAAAAGAGCTAGGATATTGAACCCAAAGGCCTTTAAGTAATTTTCAATTATTATCAAAAGATGACTATGCAATGCATGTTGTTCAAGAAAAGATGATTATTATTTATTCTACTAAAATTTTAAAATTAAACTACTACTACATTCGAATGTTTTGCTGAGAAGTTACCAAATTAAATGAGATTCCAGGACTGTAACCATTTCAGCATATTCTCTAGCCTTAATTTCTATGATTATTCATGGATTTTCTAATTATTGATTTACAGGTTTTAATTTAGCAAGCATGATCTTCTGACCTCTACTGGCCTATTCTTATTGACAGCCTAGCTACATAGTTGAGTAGGGATAAATATGATCAATGAAAATGTATTAAATTTATCTTCCTATTTTATTAACCAAGCAAGGTGTATGAGTGGGCATCACAAGTCTCCCATACACGAATCATCCTAGTTTTCTTGAACAAACAAGCAACCTATACCCTATCTTCTATCCCCTTAGCATCTTCTGAATCCAAGATAGACAATAAGTGTATTTCATGGTTGGGCAGACTATGAAATATAGATTAAAGAAATATAGGAGTAATTAAATAAAAATTAATTCATAAATCATAGAAAACAAAGTCTAGAACATAGTCTATGACTACAATCCCGAAGTATGAGAAATTAGTCACTCATTGTTTGTCTCAAGTATAAGATTAGTCTAAGAAATATTCAAAAACTGGACTTAAAGAAGAAAAGATGAGAGAAATAATATAACACCCCACATATAAACATATACTAGTTCTGAGCAAATGAATATGATATAGCTTTGCTAAATTAGCGCCAATTTAAAAAAGCGCTTGAATCTCAAATTAGAGGGTGGTATGTATGTCTAATGCTTAAGAGGGTCGAGAGTGTACAAGTTTTAAGTCAAATTGAGGAGGTCATGGCCTTAAATGAAGTGAAAGAAGTGAGGTGCTTGTAGGACTTAGGAAGCTAGCAGGTGAGTCACCTACTTGCTTAGCTTAAATTTGCTAGCTAGACGGAGACGAGACTCGACACCAAATCTGTCCAAGTCTGATAATGAATAAAGTCTGGGTTAAGGGTGTGAATTGAGCCCATGGTTTAGCATCGTAAATGGACAATATTTGCAGCCCAAGAAGAATAGGAAAAGGGCCCAAGTACATCACATCACAACTTACTTAATGATATACGCCCAAACTAAGTAAGGAGAAAGGGGAAAAATGGGCAGCCAAGGCCCATCAGTTTGAAACCCCTTAAGTGTTAGGACCCTCATTTTGGTATACCATCCATTTCAACAAGACATTAAGAAGAAAACTTGGAAAAACTTGTAGCTATGAATAGTAACCTGTCGGGTTACTGTAGCGATTTTTTAGAAAGTTGAGTTTTCAATTTTTTTTCGATTCCAAGCCATCAAGCCTAGTGTGTTAGGTACCCCAAGCATCGTAGGGACAATAGTTCGCCAAGAATTCAAGTGGAAATCGGGAATTGAAGTTTTGAAGAATAAGGGTTCTTAAAGAGGTAAATCATTATTCCTTTTACTTGAAGTGAATTTGAGTTTTTAAATGTTTTAGAGAGTGTTGAATGACCAAAATAAGCAAGAATTATTGATTGGAATCAATTGAATTGGCTTAGACAAAGTGGTGGATTGAATTGGAGCCAATAAATTCAAAATCGGTTTGTTTGTGTTAAATTGATGTGTGAGTGTTCTAATGGCTTTGAAATGGTCCTTATAACATGAAAATAATGTTAGAAATGATTGCTATGCATGTTGGGATCATTAAGGCCTTTTAGTGAAAAATTGGACGTTTCGACGCTAGACGCGTTGGTTGAACGCTAGGGCGTTGTGTTGCGCATTTTAGGAACCCTAGTGGATTTTTAGAATGTTATATGTTCAGGTGGGGGGCTGTCCAGTTTTGTAAATTACAAAGTTTATATCGAATTACGATTTTCTATCGTTTTATGTTTTCGGTTGACGCTAGGGTGTTGTAATTGACC